>PVIW01010411.1:0-44365 GCA_004026585.1 Noctilio leporinus
CTCCTCCTCCTTCTTTTTTCAAGAAGACCCTTTAATAGTTCATACAATACTAGTTTGGTGGTGATGAGTTCCTTTAGTTTTTCCTTCTCTAATGTGGGCCCAGCACCACTCCTACAAGTTTTGATGTAGCTTCTTTACATTCCTATTATCAACTTCCATTCAGCTTAATTTTAGGTGGTTCTGAATAATTGTTGTTCTATAGTTCAGTTGCAATTTTGATATGCACATTCTGTCTTTTTAAAGGCATTTTTTTTCCTAAAGATCTTATTTATCTATTTTTAGAGAAAGGGGAAGGTAGGGAGGAAGAGAGGGAGACAAACATTGATGTTGATGTGTGAGAGATACATTGATGGACACCCCTAACAGGGACCTGGCCCATAGCTCAGGCATGTACCCTGACTGGGTATTGAACCGGCAACCTTTCAGTTTGCAGGCCAACACTCAATCCACTGAGCCATAGCAGCCAGGACTCACTCTTTCTTATTGATATCAAATTAAAGATAAGTCAAATATGTAAATGTAAAAAATAAAAACAGTAGATAATAGGGAATTTTTTAATAATCTTAGGATGAAGAAGGCTGGAAGTCTTAAACAATGAGTAAATTTTTTAACTTAAATTGTAAGACCTTATGAGATACAAAGAAATGCGAAGAAAAAAAAACCCTTTGTAGCATGTGACAAACAAGTAGTTAATATTTATAATATTAAAAGAGTGCTATCAAATCAATAAGTAAAAGATGAAGGCTATAACAGAGTACATCAAAGAACTTAAATATACAATTCAAGAATAAAAAGTTAAATATTAAATAACATCAAAATATACCAATAACTAACATTATTAAGAGTGCTTTTACCAGGAAATGTTGTAGGAGCTTTATATGTAATAAATAACTCAGTTAATCCTCACAATAATCCTATAAAGTTAGTATTATTACTGTCACCTTTTTGCAGATGACTAATGCAAGACATTGAGAGGATAAATAACTGGCACAAAGTAAAAAAGAAATAATGCTAGAATTTGAACTCACATAGTCAGACTCCAGAACGTAACCAAAGGCATACCCTCTTTATTAATTAATAAATGTATTAATTAATTAATTAATTTAATTTTAAAATGCAAAGGCAAACAATGATTTATTTCATTTCACCTAGTCAATTTGATGATGATTTTAAAGATTATCAGAACTCATGGGCACTTATAAATAGTTAATGAAAGTTTCAAATAACAGAATCTTTCTGAAAGGTAGTCGAGCAATAGGCATCTATGTCAAACCTCTTCTCTATGTTCCTAATGTTTTTTATTTAACAGCATATCCAAAGAAGATAAGAAATCAAAAATATATCTGTGCAAAAATAGTCTTCATAGCCTTGTTAATAATGGGGAAAATAAGGAAATGGGAACAACCACAGTGTTCATCAGTGCAAAGTGGTTAAAAAATTAAAGTGGAGCTATACATTGAACAAATATACAACCTTAAAAATGGGTAATCTATTCTTTGACATGGAGCGGTCTGAAGATCACTGAGTATAAATTCTAATCACAAAGCAGAATATGGACAATGCTTTTCAACTTTTTGTTGTCATAGATAATGGGAGGTTTATAAAGTCCATAATTAATGTGGCTCAGTGAATCACTGATTCTCAAACTCACTCTTAATAATGTTAGCTATTGGTATATTTTCACATTACTTAATATTTAACTTTTAATTCTTGAATTGTATATTTAAGTTCTTTAGTGATATGTAAAGGAAAAAGCATGGATCCCAATTATGAACCACTGATGTATAATATAAAGACATATACAGATAAAGATTATGTAAATAAAGATATACATACATATATACACACATGTATGTATATATGTATGTACATACATATACAGGGTGGGGCAAAACTAGGTTTACAGTAGTTTGTATGGAAAATAATATAATATTTAATAAATAATACAAGAATAATTCTGTTTCACATACAACTGTAAACTTAGTTTTGCCCCATCCTGTATACATATATATGCATATACATGTATGTGGGTGTATATTTGCAAAAAAAAATCTGAATCTTCACAAAAACTTGGAAAATAAATATTGGCCTGAATAATAATATTAAGAACTATTTGTATTTCATCTTTATATTTTCTATTTTATTTGAATTTTCTATATCATTGTATATTATCTAATTAGAAAATAAAATAAAGAATATATAAAATATATTAAGAACTTATATGACTCAACACCAGGAAGACAGACAACCCAATTAAAAAACCGGCAAATGACTGAACAGACATTTCTCTGAAGAGGACAAAGAAAGGGCCCATAGGCATTTGAAATAATGTTCAACATCACTAGCCATCAAAGAGATGCAAATTAAAACCACAATGAGATACCACCTCACACCTGTCAGAATAGCCATCATTAACAAATCAACAAACAACAAGTGCTGGTGAAGATGTGGAGAAAAGGGATCCCTAGAGCACTGTTGGTGGGAAGGCAGACTGGTGCAGCCACTATGAAAAACGGTATAGAATTTCCTCAAAAAGCTAAGACTGGAACTTCCTTTTAAGATCCAGTGATTCCGCTGCTAGGATCATACCCAAAGAACCCTGAAACGCCAATTCAGAAGAATCTATGTATCCCTATGTTCATAATAGCCCTATTTATAATAGCCAAGTGCTGGAAACAGCCTGAGTGCCCATCAGTGGATGAATGGATCAAAAAATTTTGGTACATTTACGTGGTGGAATGCTACACAGTAGAAAGAAAGAAGGAACTCTTACCTTTTGCCACAGCATGGATGGAACTGGAGAGGATTATACTTAGTGAAATAAGCCAGGCAGTGAAAGACAAATACCATATGATCTCACCTAATACAGGACACTAATGAACAAAACAAACAAGCAAAATAGAACCAGAGGCATGGAAACAAGGAATATACTGATAGTGTCCAGAGGGGAGGTGTGAGGGGGAGAAAGGAGGAAAGAAAGGGAAGAGTTTTGTCAAGGAACTATTATAAGCAACCCATGGACATGGACAACATATGGGATTGACTGTGGAAGAGGGGATGGGGAAGGTGGGATGGGACAAATGTAATGCAATAATAAATTAATTTAAAAATAAATAATTTTTTTAAAAATAAAATAAAATAAAGCTATTTTTGTCTGGAAAAAGAATTAGCCTTTGATATATTATTCTTAAGCTGACAAAGATAATCTTCCTCTATTTCCTATAGGACATGCAAGTTTATAAACATCTTATGACCAGATTTCACTTATTTCATCTGCTATGTTACTGCCATACTTGTGGGCCATTAAACAAGGACCGTTATATGTAAAGCCCATGCTTCCTTTATAGATGACACTCTTAAATATTAACATAGAAGGAAGAAATGTAAACCTGCCTTGTGAATTTCAAAAGCCCAACTTCCTCCTCCCACAAGAGGTAACTCCTCACATTCTTCAAGTCTTTAACAGATCCCTATTCCCTGGAGGAGAAGCAGAGTGCACCAAACTTCAGGAGCCAATGCCTCCCTTATACGTTAAGAAGTCAATAACTCACTTCTACCAGGATTAGATCATTGATTCCAACATGATCTTAACACAAGTGTTTAATGCCAGGCTCCCTCCCTGCTAAACCTCTTAGAATAGTATGTTCTTAGGACATATCCTCCCAAGAGAGCAGCAGGGTAGATTCAAGCTAAGAAAGCTAAATCAACTCATCTTGGCCAGTAGCTTAGCAATATTGCTACTGAAAAAAAAAAAAAAAAAAGGCCATGTTGCAAAATGGGAAATCCTGTACCCTGAATCATCCACAGATTTCTACTGGAACTAATAGAAGCTGTAAAGCTCCTGATGTGGGATTAAGAACTAGGAATCATGTACCATATAAAAATAGACCATGCTATAATAAAGTCAATGAAAATCCAGAGCCTATTGTTTTTAAAATTCATTCTGTAGAAATATACATTTTACATACACACACACATGAATAAAAATAACAGTGGTAAATAAATGTGAAAGCAAAATAACCTTAAAATTAAGGACAATCTCCCTTTCAGAAATCTATACATCTTTCAACAGGGTTTAGTAAGGCTAGAAATGTTAATTTACTAGAAAATAATTTATCCTCATTTAGACAAAAATTCAGTTGCAATATAACTATTAAACATGCTTATATTCTACACATAAAAATCACTTAGTCTTTAAAATGAATAGTTTAGAAATATATGTGACTAAGAGATTTACTGCTAAATTCAGATCAGAGTTTGGCATGACTTTATAATGTGTAACTATTCTAGATAATAGGTATTACTAATAGCAATTTTATAGGTAAAGAAACTAAGACCAACAAATATTAATCATGTTGCTCAAAGTCAAATAGTAAGTAAATTGAAGGACTGGAATAGTGCCTAGATCTTAATTTCTAAATCCAAAACTTTTTTTTCTTTATCTTGCTTCCTTCTTGAAATTACAGAGCGATGTTTATTATTCAGGGTGTCTGAAAAAGAGTCAGTTATTCATTTAATTTAAAAATACATAAAAGCACAGTATATGATTCCTTCAAGAGAAAAATAATACTATCAGATGGGAAATATATTACCTTTCTTTTTTCTCAATTAGAAATAATCACACATCAGATAAACCTCACTAGCTACGATACTGCCACTCTGCACAAAGCTGGAAACATATTTCATTACACAAGTTGTTGATGCCTTTTGAGTGAGTTTAATCATAAATTGATCCATCTACATAAACCCTGAGGGTAGCATAGCCAGTGCCATGCTCAGGCTCCCCACTAGAGAGCATTAGTTGAAGATGAAGAGTGACACAGATCTACCAGTCTTACCCCAGGAAACTGGTACCAAGTTAACCACAGAATAAATGAATGTGTGAGTCAAATACAAGCTTTCTAACAAGCCTGCCCCTTAAGAGAGAGAATGAGCCACTGGTTTAAATCACCAGAACAATGGTGGGATAGAAGCCTACTAAGCAAACACCAAAAATGATGCTTGGAAAAGAAATGAGAACTGCTTAAGCTCACAGGAGGTAGCATTGCAATATCCACAGGCCTCAGGGGCACATCAAAGGTCCTATAAATGGGAGCCATGGCAGGACATCAGAATTAAAGCCAGAGTGAAAAGACTGGCTCAGGCCGCTGCAAAAGAGAGATTACAGCAGCAAATAAGAAGAGTTGTGAGCCACCCCAAACTCTGCTGAGGAAAGAGAGACTTAAAAATAATTAAGCTGCTGGTACTCACAGCCAAAGCTTAGTTAGAGTGAGGGTTATCCTGATGTAAGAACCAGGTCTAAAATTATAGTGCAGGAAACCCCCATAGAACACAGTTGTTAGGTTCCTTTAAAATGCTGTTTTATGTGAATCTGTGTTATATATAAAAAAAGAATTAGTACAAAAAAGGGGGTTAGGTTCCAAAATTTTTTAAAACACAGTATTATATTTTTATAATTAAGAGAAATATCTTTATTAATTTTCACCAAAAGTATAACATATTAACACGTATTAAATAATGGTTTCTTCATCATCACTACTAAGCACCATTAATGAAAATTTTCAAATGAGGTATCTTTTGCTTTTAAAAGCTGTTACATTCCTTGTTGTTCTGGGACTTCCCTAAATTCAAATGAGACAATTTTCGCTCTTAAAAGCTCTTATTATGAAAAGAAAAAAAAAGCTCTTATTATGCTCCATGTTGTTCAGGTTTTTCTTAATTCTCAAACAATGCTAGAGTGAAACTGTGTTATAAAAGTGCTGTGTTGTACAAGGGTTACCTATATTCCAGGTCAACAAGTGTCTCTAGTCCACATGGTCCATGAACTATATTCTCCCACCTTGCTATTTCACTAACTCCTAGACACTTTCCTCTTCTGCCTGGATGAGGCTGGGCTGCAGACACATCAGTTTTTCAGAGCATTAGAAATGTTTTGAGACCCAGATCCAGAAATGCCCCACATAACTTCTCATATATCTTTAGTAAGAATTTAGACACATGAACACTCCTAACTTGGAGAAAGCCTGAGATGTGTAGTCTTTAGTTTATATAGTGTTGTATAGTCTTTAATTTACCTTAGCTACAATTCTATAATTATGGAAGAACAGAACAAATGTTTGTGAACAACCATCAACAAGACTACCTAACAACCAGTAGTCTTCTATCTTTATTTTTATTCACTTGCTCACGGTTGGACCCCTCCCTCCAGAAAGCTAGAAATTTGGCATGTGGTATACAGTATACATATATATAAATGCTTCTTACAACTTTTGTGTATGTACTACATAATCCACAGTGTAAATTTGTTTTTCCCTCAATAAATTGTATTTATGAAATTCCAAGTTAGAAAAACAGAAGATATTATTTGGGTGAGATGTCTGAGCCAATGTTCAGAATAGCAAAAAGCACCCTTCACGTAACAGAATCTAAACTTGGACATAAAACACATTACTATAGTGTATCTTTTAAGTTTCATTTCTTAATAATTAGCTTTTACACATCTATTAAAGTCTGTAGGAACACATATTAAAAGCACAGATGATCCTGATAACAGGACTTTATTTCTATAAAAAAGATTTCAAGCCCTGGCTGGTGGCACAGTAGATAAGGCACCAGCCTGAGAACCCAAAGGTTGCTGGTTCGATTCCCAGCCAGGGCAACATAACCAGGTTCAAGCCAGGTCTCTAGCCAGGTCTGTAGCTGGAGGCAGGTGAAGGGCAACCATACATTGATGTCTCTCTTCCTCTCTGCCTCTCTCTCTTCCCCTCTCTCTAAAGATAATAAAAATATTTTTTAGTGTTGAAATATATATATATATATATGAAATAAATAAATAAATAAATGAGATATTCAATCCCTAATTATACTAAATACCTCATCAAAAAAGTTTCAGTGAGTCTGGTATATAGCTGTTTTACTAGATTTAACCATTAGAATATTGACTTTTATCCGTTTCATTCAAATAAATTATGTGCACAGGTTATCCTAGAAAAATAAATATGTATAGACTCTGTTAAAGTCCAACAAACTGGAAAAAGCTTAAATTATTGCTTAATGTTAAAGAGTTTCCTTTCTAACCAGTTAATTACATAATATTAAAATTACATTTTAATGAAATAATTCTAATCCACATGATGAAATAATTTTGAGATTATGCTCAGAAAGAAACAAATTTGAACTAACACAGGTTCTAATAATTAAGCTGCAGGACTCAGAGTCCAAGATAGGTTAGAGTGAAGGTTTCCCAGTGTGATTTCTCAAGAAAAGCAAACATGTGATAGTAAAAGAATGTCCATCTCAACCCATGAACAATATATAAAGTATACAAAATGGAAAATAATCTTAAGAGAAGTCAGTGAAGTACCTGAATATAATACTAAGATTCTGTTTCAATTAGCATTGAATGTAAAGTTTTAAAGTTTTTTATTGAGAGTTTTAAATTTCTGAAAGGTGTTTCCACACACAAAACAGACCAGTTTGGTGAATTATATGTATCTCTATTTATCCACAGGAAAAGATAACCAGGCCAGCAGCAAAACAGGCTCAAAACAAGTGCCTGCAAATCGTTGATCTTAAATTTAAAGAGAGAAGAAACAGACTCAAAAACAGTTGTTAAGGAATTCTGGCAGAATCTCTTCAGGGAGAGAAGTTAATAGATGTAATAAATGACCCAGGGCACTGGTAGGAACAAATTATATAAATAAACTTAAGAAGAAGTTATACGAAATACTTGGACCCAAACAAATGTGAACCTGTAATTTACCAACGCAAACTCAGGATGGCAAGGCCTATTAAAAGCTGTCTGGAAAAAAAAAGCTGTCTGGCCTGCCACTCCTCCGTTCTTTTGTCAGTTATAGGAGCATCCTCTTAACCTATCACTTTTTAAAATGTAAGCAAAATAATTTTACAAAGGGATATTTTGTCTTATTAAACACTGCCTCCAATACATAGCCCAGATTTACCTCTTAGCTCAAGAAAAAGTGAATGAATATTGAAGCAAAAAGTTTACTTTAGGGTTTTGGGTTTTTTTTAAAGATTGGGGAAGTTGCAAGTTAATTTCTGTTGTGTCATTTTTTTTATTGAATTTATTGGGGTGACACTGGTTAATAAAATTATATAGGTTTCAGGTATACAATTCTATAATCCATCATCTGTATATTGTATTATGTGTTCCCTACTCCAAGTCATATCTCCTTCCATCACCATGTAAGGCCCCTGTACCCTCTTCTTCCTCCCCCAGCCCCCTTTCCCTCTGGTAATCCCCATACTCTGTGCTTATGAGTTGTTTTTCTTTGCTCAATTCCTTCACTTTTTTCACACAGTGCCCCAACCACCCTCCTCTCTGGCAGCAGTCACTGTTCTCTGTAGCTATGAGTCCGTTTCTGTTTTGTTAGTTTATTTTGTTCATTAGACTCCACACATATAAGTGAAGTCATATGGTACTTGTATTTTTCAGATTGGCTTATTTTACTTAGCATAGTACTCTCCAGGTCCATCCATACTGTTTCAAAAAGTAAGGTTTCCTTCTTTTATGACTGAGTAGTATTCCATTATTTAATCGAGTCACAGCTTTTTTTATCAGTTCATCTACTGATAGGCACTTGGGTTGATTCCAAATCTTGACCATTATAAATAATGCTTCAATGAACACGGGGTGCATATATTCTTTTCAATTAGTGTTTTGGGTTCCTTCAGATACATTCTCAGAAGTGGAATCATTGGCTAATAAAGCAGTTCCATTTTTCATTTTTTAAGCTAACTCCATACTGCTTTCCGCAGTAGTTGCACCAGTCTGTATTCCCATCAACAGTGCACTAGCATTCCCTTTTCTCCACATCCTTGCCAGCGCTTATTTGTTGATACATTGCTAATAGCCATTCTGGCAGGTGTGAGGTGATATCTCACTGAGGTTTTAATTTGCATTTCCCTGATGATTAGTGACTTTGAGTCTTTTCATATGTCTACTGGCCACTTGTATGTCCTCTTTGGAGAAATGTCTATTCAAGTCTTTGCTCATTTTTAAATTGGGTTGTTTTTTTGATGGTTTGGTTTTGTTTTTGTGGTGTTGAGTTTTATAAGTTCTCTATAAATTTTGGGTATTAACCCTTATCAGATGCATTGATGAATATGTTCTCTCATTCAGTACTTTGTTTTTCCATTTTGTTGATAATTTTCTTTGTTGTGCAAAAACTTTTAGTTTGATATAGTCCCATTTGTTTACTTTTTCTTTTATTTTCCTTGCCCAAAGTGATAGATATTGCTATGAGAAATATTCAAGATTTTACCGCCTATGTTTTCTTCTAGGATTCTTAAGTCTTGGGGCCTAACATTTAAGTTTTTAATTTATTTTTAGTTTATTCTTGTGTATGGTGTAAGAAGGTGGTCTAGTTTCATTTTTCACATGTATCTGTTCAATTTTCCAAACACCATTTATTGAATATACTATCTTTACCCTATTGTATATTATTGTCTCCTTTGTCAAATATTAATTGACCATAAAGGTGTGGGTTTATTTCTGGGCTTTCTACTCTGTTCCATTGATCTATATGTCTGTTATTATGTTAGAATTTTTATTTAAATTATCATTACCATGGGCTCTTAAATAACCTAATGATCAATTTTCTTGGCAAACCTAAAACAGAACTCTTTAAGATAAACCTTAACTCACTACAAATCATAAAATTATTTCCTTATAAAGTCTGTTTATTAAATGTGCTAAACTGTTTTTATAGTCCCTTTAAATTTATGAAAAGACAAAGAATTGCCTGGCAGAAATACCTGCAAAAGCAATATCCATCATTTAAAAAATCATTAATCTAGGAAAAAAATGGAGAATACACAAGGAATATCTGAAATAACCAAGGCTGGGAATTGAGTTAGTAAGTCTAATGTGAGCCAAGATGATCTCATTTTATGTGGAGCCATCCTTAAGACAAAGATTACAGCCTTAAACTTTATCTGTTAGACTTTCATTATTTTGGCTAATTCTGAGAGGAAATGTTTCAGACTTCTTCGTCTCCTGATTACCAGGAATTTAATAACTGATGAAGAGGTGGGGTGACAGCACATAGTCTTTTTCCCATTTTTGGATACAAACAAGTTCCTGGAAAATAGTGTATGGTTACAAATT
Source organism: Noctilio leporinus (assembly GCA_004026585.1). NCBI lineage: Eukaryota > Metazoa > Chordata > Mammalia > Chiroptera > Noctilionidae > Noctilio > Noctilio leporinus. The sequence goes on from PVIW01010411.1 coordinate 10,130, forward strand.
AGTACAGCTCCCAGCAAAAATTATAAGGTTAATATTTTAGCATCTCTGGAATATACCTGCTCATTTTTGAGATTTTAGCTGAACACACAACCTTAGCCCTTCCCGAAAGGAAGGAACTATATAATCCAGTTTAGCTTTGTAACATCTCACTCAGGCACATTAAGCCATTAGGAAACCAGCGACAAATGACTTGTTTCTGTCGAACAACAAAAATTTCCTGAACTAAAGTTGCTCTGCTGCATCAACAACTAGATCTTTTTTTTCCTATGAGAATCTCAGTAGGAACTAGCAATAGTAGCAACTCTGTGAAGCTTCAGAGTTCCAAGAGGACTAGCTGGCAGACTGTAGAAAGGTTACTCTCTGAATGAATACCTGTAGCCTCTATTAACTTGTTGGTTATTGTACAGATAAATTCTGTATGTGTGTGTGTGTGTGTGTGTGTGTGTGTGTGTGTGTTTCTCCTTGACTTCACTTTGTTGATGCACATCAGATGCTTACCAGTTTCAAAGAAAATATGTCAGAATATTTTGTGACAAGCCTAGCCTATGAATCTGTGGTGATTAGACATTGATAAATTGATTTTCTTTCCTTATTTTCACAACCATAGCTGAAAGTGGCATTATTCCAAACCTCCTGCTACTCACCAAGACAAATGACCATGAACACACCCAGCACAAGAGGGCAAGCAGTCCAGTCATCTAAAATGTCTAATTATAAATAGATATGTCACCTTAATTTACCATCAAAATTAAGCTCTTATAAGTCACTAAAGAATCCTTATTATTTTGGATACAAACACTACCCAACACATGATATATATAAAACATCTTATTTGTGCCATACAAGTTACATAGGTGATAAAGACAACGTTATGCATGACTGTTTTGAGGCAGTGATTGGTTTCTTCATTGCCTATGAGGACCAAAGAAAAAATACTGGTAACAGACTTCCATCTGGATTTTACACAGCCTGAAGTCCGTGTTATTCTAAACAAAACTGATCTTGGAAGTGGTTAGAATTTTTCTCATTGCTTTCATTTTCTGACAGGTGTAACATGATACTGTTAAAATATATGTTTAAATGAAGTAATATAAGAAAAAATATGAGTTATATAGTTTGTATTTTACAAACCCAAATCCATTTGATATGTATATGCTCTTCTCATCAAGATCTTAAAAGAAGAATAAAATGCAATTAAAGTTCTGGGTGGATGGCTCAGTTGGTTGGAGCATTGCCCCATACAGCAAAAGGTTGCAGTTTTGAATTTCTGTCAGGGCACATACCTAGATTGTGTGTTCAATACCCCAGGCACATACAGGAGGCAAACAATCTATGTTTCTCTCTCACATTGATGTTTCTCTCTCTCTCTCTCAATCTCTCTCTCTCTCTCTCTCTCTCTCACCGATAAACATATCCTTAGGTGAGGATTTTTTTAATGCAATTTAAAATTTATTAAATTAACACACTTTCACTTGCTAACTAATTTATTCCTCAGAAATAATTATATGACATAGGTATCATTATTTCTATTTTCCTGTACATTAACTGAAACTTGGATGTTGAATGATTTGTAGAAGGTTATAAAGGTACAAACTGATGGAAATCTGATTTTCAACTCAAGATTTGAGACACCAGATCCAATGTTCTTTTCACTATGCCATGTTGTACCCTTACACAGCACAATATATTCTTTTTGGCTGAAGCACAATACTGAGAAAAGCTTAGCCTATGACTCAACATATGATTCTAAGGAACTTCTATGGGTTTCCAACTTATGAGGGTCTTTGAGAGATAAGGAAGCAGCTAGGAGAACAACAGTAAATTCCTGTGTCTTTCAACAGATAATACCCCAGAGCCATTCATTTTAACCTTGGCAAAGTTACATTGACTTTTTGGTTTAGTTTCTTTTTCTGGATTTCATTAAGATGGAGCTTGTATAAATCAAAAACTGAAGAATGAAAATTGGTAAAAGAAAAACCTTAGTGCATTAAAAAGACCAGTATTTATTTTATAAATACAATACTCTTTATAAACCAAATTATCTCTGATACATTTTATGTAATTTACGTTAATTAAATTTTAAGTTCCACAAAGGAATTCATTAATCAAAAGAATACTTTAGGGTAATTTTTGTAATCTAATGTTAATCTTGAACATATCTGGCTTTTTTGTTATTTTAAGATTTTATTTATTATTTTTAGAGAGAGGGGAAAGGAGAGAGGGAGAGAAACATCAATGTATGGTTGCCTTTCACCTGCCTCCAGCTAAGGACCTGGCTGGAGACTTGGCTTGCAACCTGGTTACGTGCCCTGGCTTGGAATTCAACCAGTGATTTCAGGGTTCACAGGCCAGTGCCTTATCCACTGTGCCACCAGCCAGGTAACATATCTGTTTTTAAGCAACATAACACATTGCCTATCAGCAAGGACTTCAGAGCCAGACTTCCCAGGATTTAATTCTGACATTCTGACTCCACTTAGAGATGTAGCCTTGAGCAAGTTACTTACCTTCTCAGTATCTCAGCTTTCTCATTTGTAAATTAAAGGCTCACAAGAATAATGTCCTCCTCAAGTGTTATTGTGAGACTTAACTAAAAATGTATGTTAAGTACTTGGAACTGTAAATACTGGCACATAGTATGGATTAAACATGGTAACTAAAAATATTATCACATTGCTTAAAACAAGTTACATTTCTGTTACAAATTGCTACTTATTTGGGATCTGAATAAGCAATATTGATGATAATGATGATGATATAAAATTATCATAACCATGTTAGCTACATTATCGACCTCTATAGTGTATAGCACTTTGGTTATAAATCAAATCTTTACACCTAAAACCATAAACTGAAATAGAGAGATAGATAGATGATAAATATAGATAGATAGATATAGATAATTACAAACTTACAGAGATAAAATACATACGCAATAGGTACACACACCAAAAAAAAGATGACAATGATAAAGAAACAAGCTTGAGTGGTGAAGTAAAATGATAGTTTGCCTACCTAAGAATACCAAGATCTTGATACTTTAAAAAAACTGTTTCAGCCCAGATGCCAAAAAGTCTGAAGTTTCACTATTAAATGATGCATTCTGTTGAATAAACTTTTTTCCATTTTTTTAAGTAAAATTGTTCCTAAGAGGGGTTAGTCACACATAAATTAATTTAATCAGGTATGCGATTGACCAGATTCTCTTTTCTAGACAAAATGGAGAAACACTGGGCAGAAGAGTTCAATCTTGTTTACCACTCTGCTTGGGAGAATAAGAAGGAAGAACAGATATGGGAAGGAATACAAGTCATAGGGAGCCTACTAAAAAAGGATAGAACTAGCCCTAGCTTGAATTTCCTCTTTTCTTATAATCTAGACCCTGTCTAGTGAACTTTTTCTTTAAAGTGTGAGAGTAAATAGTTTAAGCTGTGCAGACTTTACAGCCTCTGTCATAACTACTCAACTCCACCACTACAACACAAAAGCAGCCGCACGTAACGCTTCAACAAGTAAGTGGTTGTGCTCTGATAGAGCTCTATTTACAAACACCGGCTTGGGTCCAAATTTAGTTCTCAAGATGTAGTCTGCTATCCCCTGCTCTAGACAAGTAGCCACTTGAGATTTTCTGATAAAACCTTTGTCATATTGTCCCATATAAAATATAAGCAGCAGAAAAACTATGAGAAAAGGACTTATGTAAAGAGAGTAAAAAAGGACACATATATTAATATGTTTAAACCTTTAATCCAGATAAAATGCAAAGAAAACCCAAAACTCCGTTATACATTATCTATGTATTGTTGATGTAAGAACATTCAAACCTGTAGAGAATTTTCAGAGTTCATTTGTGCCAACCAGAGGATATGCTTGGAAGCAAGATCTGAACAGCCTGAGAAAAATGCTTCAGCGAGTAACAGTTTCCAGTTTGTTTTATGCATTTGAAATTGAAGAGGTAATGCAAGGAAGACTGCCTGAAGATGGGGAAAAGCAAGGTGGAGATTGGATTACAGGCTAGTTGAAATTACATGCTGTCTTGAAGTTGATCAAGCTTTCAGAAGAGGGGTTTGAAAGGTTGGTCTTGTATTAGGAGGGTTCTGAGAAGGGTCATTTAAAAAATTTATATACTTAGATGCACAGAAATAATGGACAAGGCTTAATGATAAGCCTTTTACTAACCAGGATATATAGCTGGGGCATGACTACCCAACATAACCTACCCAGTTAAGAATTTATTATCAGATCACCACATGAGGTTACTTTCCATAGAACCCCTTTTCATCCACCATGTAAACCCTGTAACTAAGAGAACACACAGGTCCCAGGTTGCCTCAAATTGATTTTCTGGAATTTGTATAAGTCATTCTGTTTTCTTGTTTTGGAAACTTCACACAACAATTTTTCCCATTTTAACAAATAAAGAAACTATGGACAAAATCAGGTCAGACCTCCCAAAGTCCTTTTCAATGAGGAGAAAGTATAGTCTGCTTTCACTGTAAAGAATGAGGTTATCTTAAAAAGGATTGTAGAAAATTGAAGTGGGGTTTAGAACAAGAAAGGAGACAGAAACAAGCATTCGGCTGCTCCAAGGATTGCAAAAGGGAATTTTCCCTTCTCCTTTCCAATACTTCATGAGAATTTGAAATGGCCTAAAAGAAAAAATGATTAAGACCCTCATAGATATAGGGGCTCCTTTATCTGTTCCTGACCCTACCCAATTAAGTTGCCTTCTCCCTCAGAGTAAAACTTCAGTACAAATAGTAGGGATATATAATCAACCAAAGTCTGATTTTTTTTTTTTTTTCCTTAAAGATTTTATTCATCATTTTTAAGGAGAGGGGAAGGGAAAGAGGCAGAGAGGGAGAGAGATACCAATGTATGGTTGCCTTTCACCTTCCTCCAGCCATGGACCTGGCTGGAGATCTGGCTTGCAACCTTTGGGTTATGCGCCCTGGCTGGGAATCGAACCAGCAACCTTTGGGTTTGCAGGCTGGTACCTTATCCATTGTGCCACCAACCAGGGCTGTTGTTTTTTAAGATTTTATTCATTATATTCAAAGAGAAGGCAGAGAGGGAGGAAGAAAAGGAGAGAAGCATCAATGTATGGTTGTTTTTCACCTGCCTCCAGGCTAAGGACCTGGCTGGAGACTTGACTTGCCTTGCAACTGGTTATGGTCCCTAACTGGGAATCAAACCAGCGACCTTTGGGTCCGCATGCTGGCACCTATCCACTGAGCCACACCAGCCAGGGTTCAGTGTCTGATTTTTAATCAGAATCTATTCCCTTTCAGCTAGGGAATGTTACAGGACAACATGTATTTTAGCTGGTCAAATCTACCACAATTCAACCAATAAGGCAAGAATTTCTTGAAACCCATGATGTCTATATATTATTTTCTAAGGAGGGTAAATTGTATTTAGAACTAAATGAGTCCAGATACTGAACCAGTTGAGAAAGTCGTAATTTTAATGTAACCTCAATGAGGGAAAACTAATCTCAAGACTGAACATTTGCTGCAGAATGTTTCCATGGAGCTCCGAGCTCTTTTAAGTACAGATATGGGAAGATCAAGTCAGCCACTCTTATCAAAATAAGCATTGGCAACACTTTACCTCTAATATTCACCATTATCCATTAAGACCTGATACACTAGCTGGAATTAAGATCATTATGTAAGAATGCTTTAAAGGGGGCTTATAATTCCATGTACAAACCCCTATAATTCTTCAATCCTTCCAGTAAAGAAACCAAAGGGAAAAGGATAAAGATATGTAAGGAATCTTAGAGCTATAAATAAGTTACTCCCATACATCCTGTGTTTCCAAACCCACATACCTATTACTAGCCATTTCTGTGGACTGCCAATATTTTTCAGTAGTAGATTTATATAGTGCCTTTTTCAGTGTTTCTGTAGAAAAAGGTAGTCAGTATTTCTTCACTTTCACCAGAAAGATCACCAATTTGTTGGACTGTAATGTTCCAGGGATATACAGAGTCTCATCTATTTCTTTCAGACACTAAAGTCTGACTTAAATAATGTTGATTTTCCCAGAAATCCCACACTAATCTAATATGTGGATGATTTACTTGTATGCTCTAAGACATTACTGGACTTCCAAAAGGGCACAATTTATCTACTACAACAGCTAGCTGTACAAGGACTACAAGGACGAAAGGCCTCAGAAGACAAGCTTCAATTCTGTTTGCCCCAAGTAAAATACCTGGTCATTTATATCTAATGAAGGGCTACTAATTAACCCTGAAAGACTTAGAGAAAGGCTATACTTTCCTCTTCCAAGAACTAAGAAGTAGATTGAGGTATGTGTAGGATTGATTGGACACTATTGCAACTGGGTTCCAAATTTTTCATTAATGTCTCACTTCTATATACCTAACTAAAATCAGGTCAACCTAACCAAATCCAATGGAACGCTGAAGAGAAACAAACTATAGAAGATATAAAGGAAGAATTCTACAATGCTCCCTCCCATGGTGGGACAACCTAATTATAAATTTTCTTTCTTCTTTTTCATGCATGAAAATAAAGTAAATGCTTTAGGAGTTCCAACTCAGAAACATGGAGATCATTAGAGACCTATGAGAGCCAGCAATTAGACTCAGTAGCCAAAGGGCTCCTTCTGTGTATGCAGGCCACCTCTGCTACAGCCATGTCTTGTGCAAACCAACAGAAGAGATAGTAATGGGTTCTCCTTTAGCCATTTATGTTTCTCATTCTGTTGAGTCTTTGCTAAACTGTCACCAAATTGAGCATTACTTGGTCAGCTGACTGGCTGCTTACAAAGTACTCCTGCTTTCTGCACATAGTATTACTTTAGTTAGATGTAAGTCTTAACTCAGCAACTTTAGTACCTTCTTTACAGGATAAAGACACCATGATTGCTTTCTACTTCCAGACCCCTTCTTGCTCCTGGGAATGATTTACAGGAAACTCTTATTGATAATGCTGACTTAATTTGGTTTACAGATGGATCTTATCTCAAAGACAAACAGGGACATTACCAAGCTGGAAATGTAGTGACTTCCATGGTGGATATATAATTGAAAGTTTTTATTTACCTAAAATAATATCTGCCCAACAGACCAAATTAATTGTTCTAACTCAAGCTTGTAGGTTGGCCAAAGATCAAATAGCCAGTATGTATACTGATAGTCTCTATGCCTTTGGGGTAGCCCAAAACTTTGGAATGTTGTGAAAGCAACAAGACTTCCTAAAGGAAGTCTATTAAAAGTTGAAAACAGTTTGCACAATTATCGGAGGCCATACAGCAACCAAAACAACTGGCAATTATCAAAATTCCAGGACATTCTAAAGCTACCACCATGGAAGCAAAAGGAAATCATTTAGCTAATGCTGCAGCTAAACAAGCAGCACTAGGCAATCAAATTATTCAGACCCAAGAATGATTTTTTGCTTCTGGATAAATCAACAACAGAGCCTTTTACATTTTTTAAAAACTGGCTATAGAAGCTGTTACTAACTAATCCATATGCAGCTAAACTCAAAGGGGTTTACTCATGGATTCACATTTCTCATCTAAAAAAGGCATCTAACCACAAATGAACATCTACCCTGTCCATCACATTTCTCTCTATCTGTAGTGTACCTCAAAAACTTCTCTAGGACAAGATGCTACTGACATCAGAGATAAACAGACATCAACAGGCCTGGATACCTACAGATTATGTGGAACTCAGAAACCATTTTGTTTGTCTTTACTTGTCTGCTAGTGATATTAGTCACAATAAAAATTATACTTGTTTCTTGGATTTTTCTACTTAGTTTTTATTATAAACTGATGTTTTAAAAATTAAAATCTTGCCCTGGCTGGTAGCACAGTGGATAAGGCGCCGGCCTGCGAACCCAAAGGTCGCTGGTTCGATTCCCAGCCAGGGCAACATAACCAGGTTGCAAACCAGGTCTCCAGTCAGCTCTGTAGCTGGAGGCAGGTGAAAGGCAACCATACATTGATGTTTCTCTCCCTCTTTGTCTCTCTGCCTTCCCCTTTCTCTGAAAAATAATAAATAAAATATATTTTTTAATTAAAATCTTGATACATGAAGGAATAACTTTGAAGTGTTCCAGAAGGGCTCCTGGAACACCTCAAAAGATTTGTCATTTTTGTTAAGTTGCATGACAAGCATTGTAAAATAAGTTAAGAAAAATTTCTAGGGTATATTGTATGGTTAAACAATGGTTATACATTACACATATACTTGGGGCTGTGGAAAATCAAGATGGCAATTCATGGGTTTTGTTTTGGTTTTGGTTTTTTTTCCAGTTTTTGCAATCCTTCATACATCATGATGCATTTAAACTGGACTTAAATAAAATAAAGAAAATTTTGAGTAGACATTATCAAAAGGAGACATCTCACAATATTTTCAAGCTAAAATGTAAAAAGTAACTGTTAAATACTCTCTTAATGGATTATATAAATGTTACACTAGATGCCAAATACAGAAAAATGAGACAGAAGGCAAAATTCAGATCATGATCGTTAGAAATAATTGAGTGAAAGGCTGTAAGACCTGACTGCCTTTCGTTTATCTACTCTTCCCTTTGTGGGGAAATCTGACTTCAACTCACGTTCCATGGTTAGGGAATTGTCCTGTCCCCATTAGTCCACTGTTTCAACAAGATAATGTCGATAATGATACTTCCCAGGAAACTGTGAAAGAAAGGGGGTTTTATTATGATCATAAATTTCTAATTAAGCAAGTCTTAGGAGGCAGTTACTCCCTAGACCTATAACTTTTTAAATATAAGCCTTATCTTTGCCTCAAGCAAGCCTTGTCTATTTTTTTTCTGTGCACCAAGCTTAATAAACTTTGAAATGTGCTCTTTTGGACTCCTCCTTATAATGCATGACTCCCCTTTCAAACCCCTCCTTCTAAAGTATGATCTCCCTCAAGAAAGCACATAGTGTTATTTAGCCTGTAATTCAATCCAAGCATAACCATCCTCTAAAAAGCACATAGTAGACTATCCCGTAATCTGATTTCCCACCTTGGTTTCATATAATCTTCTGTTCCCCACTTAATCTCAAATGCATAACTGTTATTTTCCAAAGTACTTACCTATTGAGATGTTGCTTCGAAATATATTCTCTGTTTGGCTCAAATAAATTTCTACCGAAATTCTCCACAGGTTGGAACATTCTTATATCAACAACAACAACAACAAAAAAGAACCCAAAGTCAAGATGGCAAACGGCAGAACCTGGACTGAAACCCAGGTTGGTCTGACTCAAAGCCCACGATGAAAAAAGTGGTCTTCGCTGGAGCCCATAAGATACTACTGACAGCGTAAACACCGGTCATAAGTAAAGTTGGGTTATTGCAGTAGTGCTCACTCTGGAGGCTCTTGATACGTATCCTATAATAGTATCATGTTGTTGGACATGTCAAGAAAATCTAGAATACATACACTACACTAACATTTCTGTTACTCTAAAAAATTCAGTTTTTTTTTTTTTTTAAGATTTTATTTCATTATTTTTAGAAAGAGGGGAAGGGAGAGAGGCAGAGAGACATCAATGTATGGTTGCTTTTCACCTGCCTCCAGCCACAGACCTGACTGGAGACCTGGTTTGCAACCTTGTTATGTACCCTGGCTGGGGAATCAAACCTGCGACCTTTGGGTTCGCAGGCCGGCGCCTTATCCACTGTGCTACCAGCCAGGGCTCAGTTTTTTTTTTTTAATTTTGGAAGTGCTCAAGCATAACTTGAATACTGGTTTTTTAGAGTAAGGTATGTTAATATTTATTTTAAAGCTATATATGTTTTAATAAATATGTGTCCTAGAAAGGGAAGAAAAACATCTTTTAAATGGAATACTATGCAGCAGAAAGAAGGAATTCCTACCTTTTGCAATAGCATGGTTGGAACTGGAGAGTATTATGCTTAGTGAAATAAGCCAGGCAGCAAAAGACAAATACCATATGATCTCACCTAATACAAGACCCTAATGAACAAAACCAACAAATGAACAAAATAGAACCAGAAGCATGCAAACAAGGAACAGACCGACAGTAACCAGAGGGGAGGGGAGTGGAGAAGAGAGGAAAGACAGGGAAGGGTTTAGTCAAGGAAGTAGTATAAATAGCCCACGGATATGGACAACAGGATGGGGATTGACTATGGAAGAGGGACAGGAGTGGGCGGGACAGGGGAGAGCAACAGGGGAAATGGGACAATTGTAATACAACAACAAAAATTGAAACAAGCAAAAATTTTTAATTTTTTTAAAGATTTTATTTATTATTTCCAGAGAGAGAGGCAGGGAGAGAGGCAGAGAAAGGGAGAAACATCATTGTATGGTTGCCTATCACCTGCCTCTAGCCACGAACCTGGCTGGAGATCTGGCTTGAAACCTGGTTATGTGCCCTGGCTGGGGAATCAAACCAGCCGACCTTTGTGTTCGCAGGCCGGCATCTTATCCACTGTGCTACCAGCCAGGGCTGAGAAATTTAAACTTTTAACCGAAAAAAATCTGTTTAAATTTTGCTAAACACCGGAAGAAAAAATTGAATTCAGTTCAAAACATTTATTGGTTTCTTATTCAGATAACATTCTACATATAGACAAATTAAATGTATGGGGAAATTTTTATAATGTAAATTCTAAAAGAATAATCAGGAAAGACAGATGGGGCTTCAAAGTGAAGAAATGCTTCTCACATAAGAGCCACTTGTGATAATTCACACAGTAAAACATAAGACATCAGAGTGTACATTTTATTTACAAGGGATTAGTTGGTTACATCCTGAGAATAAATACAGTATACTTCAGATTTTCCTTAGGCTGCTGAGATTATGTTATGACATTGATTTCTCTATCTGTCATCATATTGTAACCTTAAAATGTATTTCTGAGCCAGTATACACAACCTCAGATCTTTGAGTAGAGCTACTATAGCACTAAGATTGCAAAAGGCTTAGGACTAAAGAAGTACAATTTGTTATTAGTGAAATTCTGGAAAACAATTTCAATTTGTATCATTTTTCTTTCGATATTCAGATAGCATTTAATACTAAACTAAGCATACTCTAAAAACACTATTATAGAAATCCAGTAATGACAAAGTAGCTTCTAGCTAGCTAGAAGAGCTTAATAAAATATAAAAAACATATTTTTCAAAGCATTGGAAGGCCAAAAGATATTGAAGAATTACCAGACCAAGATCTGGGGAGGTTGAGGGCCAAGGGGATGGGCCTGGCATTTGAACATGCTTCCTCACTGAGAGACTGAAAAACTCAGAAGGGTCAGCTCCGTGGCTAAAAATCTTAACAGTGTTGCTAACAATACCATACAGCTGTAAGGAAAGGGGTTGGAATCCATGCTTTCTTTCGGTTAGTGCTTATATGACATGTCTGGGTTTAAACCCAAGTTAATTAGTATTTACATTAAATGAAAATAAAATTCAATTTTAATTAAAAGAAAAAGCTTGTCAAAATGAATTTTTATAAAACATTATATTCTATAATAGACACACCTAAAGCAAAAACATACAGAAAGTTGAAAATAAAGAATGATGTTATGCTATACAATTCTAACAACAGAAGCACAATCTAACTATATTAATATAAAGCACAGTAGGTTTGAAGGCAAAAGTATATTTCATAATAATAAAAGTTTAATTCACCAGGACATAATACAATTTACAGCATAACCTCAAATTTGTAAAATGAAAGTTAGCATTACTACAAAAACTAGACAAATTGATAATCATAAAGGATCCTAACAGTTTCTCTTTCAGTAAATATTAGAATAAGCAGGCAAAATATCATAAATAACTTAGAAACTTTGAACAATATAATTGACAAGTTTGAACTAATTGATAGGTACAGAACACAGCACTAAATAAGTATAGAATATGTATCCTTTTAAAAATACATTTAAAGCCCTGGTTGGTAGCACAGTGGATAAGGTGCCGGCCTGTGAACCCAAAGGTCGCAGGTTCAATTCCCCAGCCAGGGCACATAACCAGGTTGCAAACCAGGTCTCCAGTCAGATCTGTGGCTGGAGGAGGTGAAACGCAACCATACATTGATGTTTCTCTCCCTCTCTGCCTCTCTCCCTTCCCCTCTTTCTAAAAATAATGAAATAAAATATTTTTTAAAAAATACATTTAACTCACTTATAAAAATTAACCTTTTTCTAAGCCCAATAAAAATCTTAGCAGATTTTTGCTTTATTTTGGGTTATTGAAGTTGACAACCTGATTCTAAATGTACATGAAAATAATGAAGAGTAAAATTTCCTGATATGAAGATTTAGATGAACTTTCAAACAAGTTGTGCTAAGATAATCGAATACTCATATAAAACAAAAGTAAAAATTTACCTTTACCTCCCACCATGGACAAAAATATGAAAGGCAAATTATGATAGCTTCCAGAAGATAATGGTAGAGAATATATTTGTGACCTTGGGATATAGAAAGACTCCTTTAACAGAACAGAAAAATCATTTCTTAAAAGGTGAATTAAATGAACTACACTAAATCCCATCTAATCATAAAAGATTATTTTAAAAAGTTTCAAAAATTGGATTACATTAAAGTTAAAACCTCTTTTTTAAAAGGCAGTAAAAACTCAAGCTACAAACTGGGGAAGATAACTATAATACTGTAACCAGTAACAGACCCAATTCCTCAATAAATTAGTGAGAAAAAGTAGGTACAATAATATCAGCAAGAGACATAAACAAGTGTTTTACAAAGAGATGATATCTAACTGGCCTGTAAATATGAAAGGTGTTCAACACCATAAATAATGAGGAGAGTGAAAATTAAAATCTCCATGAGATAACACCATATCCCACCAGAATGACCAGAAGGAAAATGTCCGATAATATCAATATTTGAAAGTATGCACAACAGTGGGAATTCTAACACTGATGGCAGGAGTAATGTTAGAAAAAATATGGAAAACAGTTTAGAACTATTTTTTAAATTTGAAGATACAGATGACCTACCATTTCCACTCCTTGATATGAAATAACAATAAATGTGTGTGCATACGTGCTTTATGATTCATGTTCAGGAATGTTCATGGCAATATCATTCATAATATTAAAAAATTGGAAACAGCAAAAATGCAATCAATGCAAATAATAAATTATGGTATATATACATGCAATGGGACTCTACGCAACAATGAAAATGAATGAACTACATTCAGATAACAACATGGATTATTCTTATAAACAAAACTATTGAGATAAAGTCAGATACAGTAGAATTTATGTCAGTTTAATTGATATAAATTTTTTTAAATAGACAAAACTGAACTACAGGGATTATGGACTAGACATGTGCTTGAGTATATCTATAAAGAAAAGGAAAGAAATTATTATAATTAGTCAAAATATTATTAACAGGAGCGACAAAGGGGACAATGATCAGGGGAAGTGTGGAGGGGAACTTCTGCGGAAATGACAATGTATTATTTCTTGAATGGGTTATATAAGTACTAACTTTGCAATAAATTATAAAGCTGTAATTTTATTTTTTGTACTTTTCTGTATGTGTCTTATATTTCACAATTTAAAAGTATTTTTAATTACCTTCTACATTAAGACAAATTAAAATTCAAAATATTATTTTTAGTTATCTGACATTGTGGTGATGCACTCAAAGTGAGTAAAAATTATTGACATTGCAGGGAAAATTCACCAACAATTGAGCCAAGGTAATAATAGTAATAATAACAAATATAACATTAATAATGGCTGAGACATATAGTACTTAGTATGTGTCAGGCACTATTGCCATCACTTATGTATATTAAATCATTTAATCTTGCAAGCACTATAAAATATATAGAGCAGAAATATCTAAATAGGCATCATCTCTTCTAATCTGAATCACAGCAAGGCTATTTATGAAGAAATACACAGCACAAGAAAAACAGCTCTGGTTACAATGGCCACCACTGTTCCCAGCATGTGTCCTTTCCCAAAGTCAAAAGTCACAGCAAACAAAATCACTTACCAAGAAGAGCTTAAAACCCCCTTCTTATACCATATACAAGAATAAATTCAAAGTGGATTAAAGACTTAAATGTAAGACTTGAAACCATTAAAACTCTTAGAAGAAAATATAGGCATTAATTTCTCTGACATTCCTCTTAACAATATTCTTTTTGTCAATGTATCTCCTAGGGCAAAGGAAGCAAAAGAAAAATATAAACAAATGGGACTATATCAAACTAAAAAGTTTTTGCACAGTAAAATAACCAAAAACAAAGAAAGAGAGAGAGAGAAGGCAATCTACTGAATGGAAGGAGATATTCATCAATGATACATCTGACAAATAGTTAATGATATTCAACATGTATAAAGAACTTACACAATTCAACATCAAAAAAATAAACAATACTATTTAAAAATGGGCAGAAGACCTAAATAGATACTTCTCCAAAAAGAACATACAGCTGGCTGATAAACATGAAAAAGATGCTCAAGTTCACTAATCATCAGAGATATTAAATTAAAACCACTCTGAGATATCACCTCACACCTGTCAGAATGACTATCATTAATATATCAACAACAAACAAGTGTGACGAGAATGTGGAGAAAAAGGAACCCTCATATACTATTGATAGGAATGAAAATTGGTACAGCCAATGGAAAACAGTACAGAGGTTTTCCAAAACCTTAGAAATGGAACTGCCTATGCAATTTCTCTTCTGCTTATATGTTCAATGAAACCCAAAACACTCGTCTGAAAAGATAACATGCACCCAGAGGAGATTATGTTAAGTGAAGTATGTAAGACAGAGTAAGACAAATACCATATGATTTCATTTATATGTAAAATCTAAAGAGCAAAATAAAAGAACAAACAAAATAGAAACAGATTCATAGATACAAAGAACAGAATGATGTTTGCCCCAGCAGGAGAAAGTATCTGAGGACCTGAGTGAAAAAGGTAAAGACATTATAAAATGCAAGTTGGCAGTCACAAAGTAGTCACAGGGATGTAAAATACTGCAAAGGAAATATAATCAGTAATATAGTGAAAACTATATATTGAGTGGACCAGTTTATAAAGTATATGTTTATCTAATAACTACAGTGTACACCTGAAATTAATATAAAATAATATTAAATGTAAATTGTAATTAATTTTTTAATTATAAAGGAAAGATACATGCACTCCTATGTTCATTGAAGCATTATTTACAATGGCCAAGATAAGAAAGCAACTCAATTGCTCATCAATAAAACATGGGGTAAAAACATTATGATATATATATATATATATATATACATATATATATATATACATATATATCCACTGAAATATTATTTGACCATAAAAAAGAATGAAATCTTACCTTTTTTTTTAAATATATTTTATTTCATTATTTTTAGAAAGAGGGGAAGGGAGAGAGGCAGAGAGGGAGAGAGACTTCAATGTATGGTTACGTTTCACCTGCCTCCAGCCACAGACCTGACTGGAGAACTGGTTTGCAACCTGGTTATGTGCCCTGGCTGGGGAATCGAACCTGCAACCTTTGGGTTCGCAGGCCGGCACCTTATCCACTGTGCTACCAGCCAGGGCAAATCTTACCATTTTTGACAGCAAGAATGGACCTAGAGGATATTATGCTGAGATAAGTTAGACAGTGAAACAAATACCATGCGATTTCACTTATATGTAGAATCTAAAGAAGAAAATAAATGAACAAACAAAACAGAAATAAACTGATAGAGAAAAAACTGATGATTGCCGGAAGGGAGGTGAGTTGAGGGGATGGGTGAAAAAGATAAAGGGATTAAGAAGTACAGGTTGGTACTTACAAAATGGTCACAGGGATATAAAATACAGCATAAGGAATATAGTCAATAATATTTTGATTACTATGTATGGTACCAGGTGGGTACTTCAAATGTCAGGGGAATTACTTTGTAAATTACATCATTATCTAACCACAATTCTGTACACCTGAACCTAACATAAACTAATATTGAATATCAACTGTAATCGAAAAATCAAATTTAAGAAAAAGAAGATATTAGATATTTTGAAAGAGATCAAATCTGTCCATCAGCTAAGGGTGGAGTCAGATAGAAAGCATTATAAATAAGTGAGTAATTTTAGTAGGTTTTTTTTAAATCCCAGTTATTTAACTAATTCATCTGTTTTGGACATCTCTTCTCATGCCTTCAAATACCCTTCAATAGAAGATTGTGATAATGAAATACATTTCTTTTTTCATTTTTAATGTCCCAATGTAGTGTTAAAATAACTTTTTTTATATAAGCTAGTATCCCAAATGAAATTAAGCTGACCTTGTAAGACAGTAGTGTGAAAAAGCCACCAAATGCTACACAGTTGGATATATTTGGCCAAGCAGAAAACCTTTAAATATGTAAATACTTCAACATCTTTGAGATGTTAGGAAGATATGTTAATCCTTTTTAAATTCTGTGGTTAAAAACTCCCTAAGAATTGCATTTTAGCTTGAGACAACTTAAAATATCCAATCTACTATTTGGTCAAATAAAACTAGTTTCTTCAGATACACAGACTGGCATGGCCAACTAACTTAGAGTTTATTGAATATTTTGCTTTCAATTCTCTGTTTATATTTGGTATAGACACACTGGTTGTTTGAGCTCTATGGTCCTCTCAGCATATAAAATAACTGCAGATGTAGAAAATCATTCTTCCTATAACTTAGATCAAAAATATCAGTAGGAGCCTTTGGCATGGCAATGCCATTTACAGAAGCAGAATAATAGATATTCATCAATATATGAAAAGCTTGTCATGCTAATATTAACTAAAAGTTAATTAGAAAAGTCTATTTTTTCTGGATTTACTGAAACGTTTAAAGCAATATTATCAAGTTGTGACCACAAATACACATACAAGATGCAATCACTTTACCAATACTATTTACCTAGTGAATTAAGTTATTTACATCAGGAATACTAATTTTCTTTTGTTCTCTTTACAAATAATCACTTGAATAACTTTAATTTACAAAAATAATATTTAACTATGCAAACAGAAGATAGTAATACGGCAATTTTTATAATATTAATATTATAGTAATATAGTAAAAACATTTTTCAAGGCTAATGGGGTATTAGGTTGTATCTCCTTCACAATCAGGATACTGTATGGTATTATAACAGTGAGAAATTGTAACCAGGAATTCTAACCCACCGCACCATCATTTTGACATGTTTCTGTAAGTGCTGACTCTTGACTAATATGTAGCTTGTGGATAAACAACATGTATGTATAAGAATCCTAGGAACTAACTTCAAGAGAAAAAAACTTCAACCATAAGCATCCCAGCTCTGGGAGATTAGCTGACCTCCAAATGTAAAACCAGGCTGACATGAAGCCAAGACGACTAAACCAGGATGGGCACACGGGACCATCACTGTCCTTATCAGAATGGGCTGTGCTTGTCTGCTCCTACAGAGCTTTCAACTCCCTCCCTTGATCTCTGTTCCAGTCCCATCTCCTTATAAGACCTCTCTGCCTCCACAGAGTGGTGGAAATGGGCTTTGAGGCCTGAATCCCCCATCTTCCCAGGGAAATGATTATATTGTAGCTGGATATTTAGCTTTTTTAAGAAACTGTCAAACTATTTTTCAAAGTGGCTGTACCATTTTCCATCACCGCCAGCAACATGTGAGTACTCCAGATCTTTTACATCCTGACCAGCACTTAATGAACCCTACCAT
Organism: Noctilio leporinus; assembly: GCA_004026585.1. Lineage (NCBI taxonomy): Eukaryota > Metazoa > Chordata > Mammalia > Chiroptera > Noctilionidae > Noctilio > Noctilio leporinus. Next base: position 27,869 of record PVIW01010411.1, read on the forward strand.
ACTTTTTAATGTCAGCATATTGCTAGGACACAAATATTCAGACAATGTGTTTATGTAAGTAATTCCATCTCCTTGTGAAATGATTCATTCAATTACACAAAAAGATGGCCACTTTTAAAAAATTAAGAATAAACGTTGAAACCAATAAATTAGATAATAAACTGTAACAGCTACAAATACTATTTTATTTCATGTGGTTCTCTAATATAATTTTTATAAGCCAATGACTTATCCTCCATTTAAAAAGCTCTTGACAAGCACATCTTCACCAACCACATCTTAAGTTTATAGCTTTACCAACGCTTTGTTGTAGAGTGTGGGTTTTTTTGTTAAAACCCAATAAAAATACCTTATCAGCATAAATAAATACCTAAAAACAGAGCTTTATCATGTGTATTTACTTCATTTTCTTCTCTTTCATTTTCTGTTTCTTTTGGGGTTTTTTTCCACATTTATTTTCTCTTTGCTTCAGATTATTTATCTAAACCAGTTGTTACCTCTCAAACACAATCCACGGAAGTATTGCTACTCATCATCTGAAAAGACATTTTTAAAAAGTCATAATCCATCTAGACTCAACTCACAAGTCACTATCTCAATAAATCCATAGGATTATATACCTATTCGGTTATTTAGGAAGCTAAAACCCAGGCTTAGGTACAATAAAAGCTTGCTAAAATGTCTTTTGTCCTGTTACTGCAATATACCATCTCACATGCAAAACAGAGAAGCAGGAAGCAATACAGGAAGAGGAAAGATAGCACTACACAGTGAGAATAACCAGAACGTGTTCTCTTGTGTTTTGAGTTAGCCTCTGCTTTCTATACCTTGAGAAGCATCAAATTAAAAGAATGTGACTTGAGACGGTAAGAAAAGAAAAAGTAACCACATAGATTTACAGGCATGCTCATAAGTGCTTGGAGTTACACAGCTCCAGGCAGAAGGTTTATGTTCATTTAAAAGTGGAAAATGTTTAAGTTCTTCCAGAAGCACCATCTGTTTCCACGGCTGGCCTTGGTTTGAATTATTTATTACAATAATCTCAGATTTATCAGGTTAACCTTTGGATTGCCTCCTAAAAATAACTATGGAATATTTAGAAGTTTTTTGAGTAATGTAACAGAATAGAGGAGTTAATTTTACCATTTTTATTAAAAGGACTTTAAAGTCTTTATCATAGCAAAATTAACCCAAAAAAAAATTATATGACCACATTTAATAGTAATTGTTTTGATATCTAAAGATATACATAATAAATCCACCAGATGGCGCTAAGGTAATTAAATTTTTTAAAGGATTACTGGGTTGGGGTGAGCAATTTCAAATAACTAAAAAATAAGAATTTCTCACCATGATTACTATATCTGTTTTATTGCCCTGTTAATGAAAAATTAAGGAAAATTAAAAAACGGAGTTCCCAAAATCAGAGCCAGAGTTTCTTGGGGTTTTTTTTAAAGCCAGGATTTTAAAAGCTAACAACAGCTTTCTATGAATCCTTATGATCTGGTAAGTCTCAGTATCTCAAGGAAAATATAAGTGACTTTCTACAAGCAAAGTTAAAGATAAACTTCATGCTATGTAAGGATTAAATATAGAAACACTGGGGAAAATATGTTTCCAAAAGCCAGTATAGCTTTCCCTAGTACATTTACATTAATCTCGATGAAAGTTATTTTTAAGAAATACAGGGAGAAAATAACAATTTTTCACATATTTGTTGATGTAAGAAACATCCAAAACTGGAGAGAAGTTTCATAAGAGTTTATTTGAGCCAAATGAATGACAATTGCCAGGAGGCAAGATCTCAAATGCTCTAGGACAGTGATTTTTAACCAGCCTGCCATGGCAAGCACACTTGCCGCAAGAACTTAAAAAACATGCAATATCTGACTAGTCAAGGGGACTGACCTCTTTTCCCTTTGATTTTCAAATGAAAAAATGACTACAGCAAATACAACAACAGCTGTCCAGTGCGAGTGAATCAAAATTATTCTTATTTTTTGTCAGAACAGCAAAAAATATGTTTGTTTATTTGTTTTTGGTGGGCCACAGAATTTTAGTCATTAGCTTATGTGGGTCATGAGATGGAAAATGTTGAAAATTGCTGCTCTAGAAGACAATTTCACAGTTACTTTTATGCATGTAAAATTAAGAAGGAAGCAGAAGGAAGATTTCATGAAGGTTGGAGAAAGCAAAGCAGGAATCTGATTACAGGATAATTAAGATTGTGCTCTCTTGAGAGTGGTCATGCTTTAGAAGGAAGGATCCAAAAAGGGGCATTTCAAAGGTATGCTAACATAGGTGTGCAGGAATGATGGACAAGGCAAAGATAAGCTTGTTAATAAAGAAGATAGATGCCTGGGACACGACTACCCACCGTGACCTGCCCAGTTAAGAATTTATGATCAGACCACCCTGTGATGTTACTTTCCATAGAACTCCATTTCTATATACATATTTAATAACTCCCCTGACAGCTTCTTAGGTTTTATAGACTGGGACAACAAACGTTCAGTTAAAAATAGGCAAAATTTCAGTCAGTGAAGGACAAATATCATATGATCTCACCCATTACAGGACAATAATGAGCAAAACTAACAACAAGCAAAACAGAACCAAATATATGAATACAATGAATAGGCCTTCAGTGGTCAGGGGGAAGGGGGTTGGGGGAGGGGGGAGGCAGAGGCAAGAAAGGGGAGCAGCTTAGACAAGAACCTAGTATAAAGGAACCATGGACATGGACAACAGGTGGGATTGACTTTGGGGGGAATGGGTGGGTGGGGAGGGGGACAGAGGGGAGCAAAAAGGGGATGGATGTAATACAACAACAATAAAATTTTAAATAATAATAATAAAATAAAAAATAAATAAAAATAAAAATAGGCAAAAATTTTAAAACTGGTTAAGAACCTAATTACCACACCAAATTGACAAGTCAATTTCCATCCTCTTGAACTAAGTCACAAAGCTTGGAGCCTACAGGCCATCAGCATGGTCAGGCTAATTCAACTGAACTTTCCCAAAGTCTGGCTTCAGGATAGCTTCTAATTGGTTGATAGCATTAAAAAGCAGTAGAGGGTACAAACTACAGTTCCTTCTAAATGAAGGTATCGGCTTTTCTTTCTGTGTTCTTTTGGCTTTATTGAGGCTATTTTTTGTCAGTTTGTTTGTTTGTTTTTCTGGCTTAAACCTCTTCCATACCCATACTCAATTCTTTTTTACTGCTTGGGACCATTGAGACCTGAGAAGCAATTACTTCTTATTTAGAAATAAGTTAGAAAGTGTCATTTTAGTGTTATGAGCCATTTGTGATAGCATGGATAAATTTTGTTTGTTAGCATAAAGTTACACATGAAAAAAATAAAATGGGGTCCAAGCAGCCTTTGAAAGCATAAAACACAACTTAGAAGAGAACTTCAAGTCCCATAAGATCAATGTTATTCTTAATAAAAATCATTTCCAACTATGAGTCATATGCAATTAGCTAGCAGTTTTAAATCTTTATATCTTAATCCTTTGAATTTTTATGGAGGTGAACAGGAAAGCATCCCACACCTAACTCCTAATTAGCCTCTTTAAGATTAAAGCATAAACATATCCCGTTATCTGGGCTCACCTTCTATTTAGTGGCTATTCTATAATATTCATAGAACCAGGAAATAGGAAATAATTGCAGTGTGCTCTATTTTAATTTCTTTGTTCAATAAACACTACCAAATCACTGGGACATGTTGATAACAAATGAACCCAGATAGGAAATAGAAGCCCACAGCCCATTGCCCCATCATCCATGGCTGAAGAACAACCCTGTCAAGAATATTGGCTCAGGAAGACAAAAAATGCATGACATGGACAAAAACACTAATGCAGTTAAATGTGACAGGTATTGTGAATCTGGGTCACTATCTATTCAAGGATGTGAATAACACACCAATCTAGTTAGGAAATAGACATATATAGCAACAACCATAATGGCTATTACTGTACAGAGCATCATACCACAAGGAGATAGGCTCAGTTGCAGTGGCTATAAGACCCCAACTAAGACAAGAACTGTTGATAACCATTAGCTCAGCATTGCCTGAATGCAATGGGTGACACCAAAGCAGCGTGGGATCTTACGTAGTCTTTATACTCAAGTTGTTACCTTTCTAGCTTAGGCAAGGAAACTGGCATACAAAGAACAGTGGACACAGCTCTAGCAAAGATGTAAATCCAACTATTATTATAATCTAGCAACTGTAAAATCTATATCTGTGTTTCATTTTCAATATCCTTAAACCTGACTCTAAATTATAAATGTTCAAAAGCAGTAGTCTGAGAAGTAAGTTTGGAAGAGGGGCAATTTAACTTCTATTCTCCCTACTCTACTTTCCAGGGTTTATGAATTCTTAGTTAAAGTTTCAAACATTTTGGGGGGAGTTACATCATGCTCTATTAGTTATGTCATTCTTTTTCCATTTTCCTCACCATGCATACCTAGAGAGATGCCAAACCTTGTAGTTATCACCACAGTGTCACTCATATTCATCCCTTCTTTTCTATTCACACTATCTGTATTAATCTGAGTTCCCCCAAAATTGCATGCACACTTAAAGGACTGACTGAAGAGCATTGAACAAACAGACTATGTATAGAGGTGTAAGAGATGGTGAAGCTCCCAGGGACTTATCAACAGCTAAAAGCCATCACCATCTTAAGCCCTGAAGGAGCAAAATGAGGGAGTTGTGTTATTAAAACCTAGATAGAGCCCTGGCTGGTGGCTCAGCAGATTGGCACTGGCCTGCAAACTCAGAGGTCACTGGTTCGATTCCCAGCCAGGGCACAGAACCAGGTTGCAAGCCAGGTCTCCAGCCATGTCTGCAGCTGGAGGCAGGTGAAAGGCAACCATACATTGATGTCGCTCTCCCTGTCTACCACTCTCTCTTTCCCTTTCTAAAAATAATAAATAAAATCTTTTTTTAAGGAAAGCCATTTTCTACCTTCTAGCTCCTCTCTATCTCTACCTGTTTCATTATTTTCTTAGCAGTTATAGCTCTCTAAAACTTTGTTCGATTTTTGTGTTCATCTGCCCACCATCTACTTTCCCAAATAGAATTAAGCTCTCCAAGAGCATTGGACTGTACCTGGTACAGTGGGGCCACTTATTTGTTAATGAATAACAGCATATACATGAATGACCACTGTATGGTGAACAATGTGGCTAATGCAAAATGAATTAGCCACAAAACTTGAATCCAAGAAGATAGAAATTAATTCATCATTTTAATGCCCAGCATCCAAACGTCCTTCATCTTTGTGTGGAATTCCCCATAGCATGTATTATTGTCAGGATGCAGAGACCCCACCTTTTACTACAAGACTAAAAGGGGAGAAATCACCTGTTTCTCTGCCCAATGGCATGAGACGTGGGCATTTGATTTATACCCTGCCAATCAAATGTTTTCACTTTGAACCTTGGAGGAGTAGCAAATGGAAACATAGTCCAATTATATCACTTCCTGTCTCAAGAATCTATCAGTGATGTTATTTAAAGTATTTCTTATTAAGTATAAATTTCTTAGGCTAATATTTCAGATTTTCCAGATCCTTCTTGCCTATTATTAGATTAAGAGCTAGAATTAGAGTTCAATGTGTCAGGCCTGTCCAAAAAATAATAATAATAAACAAACAAAAAACATGTACTGCCCATATATCCTACTCCCCTTTTTTTCCCAAAGATTTGATTCATTCTTTTTAGAGAAAGGGGAAGGAAGGGAGGAAGAAAGGGAAAGAAATATCCAGCCAGCTTCTGAAGACCTAGCTGGAGACCTAGCTTACAACCTCGTTATGTGCCCTTACTGGGAACCAAACCAGCAACACTTGGGTTTGCAGGCCTGTGCTCAATCCACTGAGCCACGCCAGCCAGGACTCCCTTTTCAACAAATGTTACTGCTGACATCTAATGAATGAACCAGTCAAAAAAATAATTAATGAATTGGTTAGATGTGTTTTTATTTTAACTTACAAATAACAGAACTGATATTATAGTCAAAAGATGTAACTTTTTTAATTTTCTAAATATTCCTTTCAAATAAGAATGTATTCTCATTCATTCTGAAGGAGTCATGACAAATTTTAACATTAAGAGATGTTTCTTTTTACCTCTTACAAAGAAAGCAACTAGAAAAATCAACTACAGTAAAGAATTCATGTTCTTATCTAAGCTATTTCGTGAAATTGATTTTGGTATTTTATAAAAGTCTTCAAATCACAAATAAATAGTATATAAATGTTCATATGTTTTATTTGAACTTTTTTTTAATTCACCACTAATTCATTAAGGAGAAGAAAAAAGGCCTAGAAACAGAATTTTAAAGCGTCTTTAGAGCCCTGGCAGGTGGCACAATGGATAAGGTGCCGGACTGCGAACCCAAAGGTCGCTGGTTCAATTCCTAGCCAGGGCACATAACCAGGTTGCAAGCCAGGTCTCCAGCCAGGTCTGTAGCTGGAGGCAGGTGAAAGGCAACCATATATTGATGCCTCTCTCCCTCTCTGTCTCTCTCCCTCCCACTCTCTCTCAAAATAATAAAATCTTTAAAAAAAAAAAAAAAGTCTTTAGAGAACAGTAATCATTCCTAATCTAAAAAACACTGGGTTTGCATGTTCAATTCAATTAGTAGACTATAATAGTATGCCTTAATTCTGGTTGGTTGGTCCTTAAGTGAATATCTGATGTAAGACACCATTCTTGCAAACAGAGAAGAGCAATGAAGCTACAAAGGAAAAGGATGCTGAGAGGAAAAGGTTATAGTTTAGTGGGTCACCTATCATATTAATATTGATATATTATATATTATACTAATGGTGGTATAAATAAAATAATAATTGTAATTCACCATTTATAGGTCTTATATTAGCCTTTGGTTAAGAGCCTGATTCTAGATCCAATATTGGCAATTAAGGAATTAATTATCCTAGTAAGTAATTTTAATGATTTTTCAATGAGAAAAGGCTTTCATTGGTAGAGTGATTATAGAAGTTAGATAGATTATGGATAGAAAGAGATGATCGATAAATAGATAAGAGAGAAAGGAATTCAGATCAACTGAAAGTTTTCTGATATGATGTTGAAAATAATACTAGTTTTCCTGGATGTAGTTATCAGAATGTAAACACTGGTTAAACTTGAGAAATATTTTCATATATAATTTCTGCAATTGAATGTAAGGCAACAGGAAACCACCAAATGGTCCCTAGTATTAGAAGGGTTTAAGTCATGTTATTATTATTAAGCACATGTCAGCAGCATAAAATACACCTACACCAGTAATCATTGGCATTGGTTTGCTATGGTCCAGGATATCTCTACTTTTATCTTGAAGTGTGTCCTAAAATTATCAAAACAAATTAACATTCTTAATTTTTAAAAATGTATCTTAAGATTCTGCCAAAGAACTCAATGAATATAGCCAAATGAGAAATAAAATATTGCACTTCAAAATTGCAGGAAATCAACAATCTTTACCTGTTATGACTAAGCAAAATGATGGTGAAAAGTCAGGGAAATTGCCGCTAACATCTATGAAAAGCTATTTGCCTGATGCTATACCTCCACCCAGTGGCAGTGGACTAGAAGGTCCCAACCAGGTAAGAGCAAAGTAAAAAATAAAGATGTTCTCAGTAGGAAGGAGCATCTGCAAATGGTCAGGTTCCTATGAGACTAGAATTTCCTTAAACCAACACATGCATCATTTCAAAGTATTCAGAGCCTCAAAGCTGCAAGACCATTTAGAATCAGGAAACCAAATCATTTGAGACACCACAGTCATGTCTACAGTGTAAAAAATAAATAAATAACAGTCCAGTGGAAAGTGAAAAATTAGGTCAATTGTCAGGTAGTTGACTCTACAGAAATAATAACGCTGGGACTGACTTTTCCACTGTATATTCTTAGGTAACATTTGTATAATCTGAGATCAGAATCTGTGCACCTCTCACTTTGATACCTGACTCTTATATGCCTCCAATCTTCAATGCATCATTCTTCAAGTCTCAGTTTAAATATCTCTTTCTCAGAAACCTGGTTACTTTCTTTTTTTTTTTTTTTTAACTTTATTGTTGTTGTATTACATCCATCCCCTTTTTGCTCCCCTCTGTCCCCCTCCCCACCCACCCATTCCCCCCAAAGTCAATCCCACCTGTTGTCCATGTCCATGGTTCCTTTATACTAGGTTCTTGTCTAAGCTGCTCCCCTTCTTTGCCTCTGCCTCCCCCCTCCCCCCTGAAACCTGGTTACTTTCTAACATTATTGTTTCACAGTCACTATTCTTTTCCTTCATAATACTTTGCACAATTGAAGTTAATTATTTGTGCAAGTGTGTGATACTTATACCTACTAAATTGTAAGCTCCATGAAAATTGCAAACATAAATATCATGAGTTACTATTGTATCCCAGCATCTAACCTGGTACATGGTAATAAATACATACATATATGCATACATAAACACATAAGATTTTTTAAATAATTTTATATTTTTATTTCCTTGAATTCCCTTAAGTTAAAATTCAAAAAATATTATGTGTCAAAAAAAAAGCAAAACACTTTTCTATACATACTTAGCCTAGGATGGTACCTTTAAAATTATTACTTAATAGGCCCTGGCTGATGGCTCAGTGGATAGGCGCCAGCCTGCAAACCCAAAGGTTGCTGGTTTGATTCCCAGTCAAGGCACATAACCAGGTTGCAAGCCAGGCCTCCAGCCAGCTCCATAGCTGGAAGCAGGTGAAGGACAACCATACATTGATCTTTCTTTCCCTCTCTGCCTCTCTCCTTTCCCCTCTCTCTAGAAATGATAAATTAAAACATCTTTTTGTAAAAAGTTCCCCTTTAAAAAAATATTGTTTAATAAATATTGAACAATATAATGAGCCAATACCAGACCATAAAGTCATACATTTACTATAAAGTGATACTATTCTTAGTCCCTCCTGAAATATTCCTACTGAATTTCCATAAATAAAAGGAAAACTTAAATATAAGTTCTATATTTAAATATCTGTTGCATTTAATCAAAACAAATCTGTATCACCCATATTACTGGCTTGGAATATATGTTTGGTCACATCTTGTATTTTTTTTTTTCTCCCCGACTTGCTTCATTAACAGAAAGTCAATTATGTCTCTCTTCTGACCTGTCTTTCCCTTTCTGAGGCTTATTCATTCAAAATGCCTGGCTGATGGTAAAACAAGAAAAGTTCCTTGCCTAGCACAGCTGTTGTTTCTTTCACTGTCACAAGATACCATTGCTGAAAACCAGCCTTCCCAATCTCATGAACACATACATGTCTTCTCTAACCTGCAGCTAAATCCTTTCTAATCCCAGTCCCTGCACAGATTTCCTACAAGGATGCTCAGGCTTTTATTCCAAAGCATGCCAATTCGGCCACAGTTGCTGAATCCACAGAAGTTTACAGCCTGTTTCATACTATGCCCGAACTTGCAAATCAGGTGCCTCTGGCTCAGATATCTCTTTAATATGTCTTGTTTATCCACACCCTTTGAAAAGTCACAAAGTTTTTCACAGAAAAAAGCAGAATTTCCAGTTTCTCTTGAATGATGTTGCGATGCTGAACTTCTCTCTGACACAGCAACAACCTTCTGGAGCTGAGTGGAAGGTGCTCCCTGCTGCCTCCTACGTGGCAGATTACACAGACAGGCTCTTCTCTACCATCTTCTTCCGCCCTTCTTCCGCTCCACATTCTTCCACTCCACATTCTTTTATTAAACAATGCTTATTCTAGGCCCTAATAGTTATCCAGTGTCAACAATCTAGAGTCTCTCTTTTTACGCAAACTTTCCTATGTGGACCTGTGGGCCCTCACCTGCCCCAAAACATCAACCAAGGCCTCTTTTGTCCATCAGAGAGGTCTTTGAGACCTTATTCTTAGAAGACTCATTGGTGGGGAGGGGGACAGAGGGGAGCAAAAAGGGAATGGATGTAATACAACAACAATAAAATTTTTAAAAAAATAAAATAAAATAAAATTGGAAAAAAAAAAAAAGAAGAAGAAGACTCATTGACCCGCAACCATCCAGTAACAAGTTGTGCTCAGAAGACCAACTACATAAGTTTCAAGGCCCTGTACAAAATGAAAATATGGGATCTCTTATTCAAAAAGCTAAAAAAAAGAAATGTCCGTGAAAGTACTACAATTTTGTTTTGTTTTGTTTTGTTTTGTTTTGTTTTGTTTTCCTTTAACAGTCTCTTTCTCTAAACAGGTCATGGTGGCTTTTATTTACTATTTAATAAAATAGTGGAAACCTCTCATTTATAGCCAGCTGGTGAGAAGTACAGGTAACAACTGGGATTGTCATTGGCATCTGAAGTAGAGGGCAATCTTGTAGGACTGACCCCTTAACCTGCGGAGGCTGATGCTGTCTCTGAGTAGACAGTGTTGAGTTGAAGTAGAGGACGCTGAGCTGATGTCAGAGAATTGCAGGGTGGTGTGGGTTATAATGGGTAACCAGAATTGATACATATGTTTTATTATGAAAAGTTATCAAATCATTCCGGTCAATGTCTTCTTTAACAAATAGTAAAGCGATCAGGCTATACATTAATAAGGAGGCTCAGAATTGCTTTATGATGTCATAGAAAAAGTTTTCTTTATTAAAAGCAAGCTTAGCCAGTCCAATTTCAATTACCCATTAAAATGGAGACTCTGAAACCATTTAATTTCTCTGATAAAAAGGTGATAAATGTGGTATAAAAATATGACAGTGTTCATTTCTACTGAAGAATTTTAATAATCTATTAATAGTCAATTTTCCACAGATTTCCCATTTATCTTTTTCCAAGAAAATATGGTTTCAGTTTTTTTCCACAGAAATTTAAATATTTGTCTCTTGCAATACTCTTCTGTTCCTATAATGCATCTTCTATCAAACTGCCTTGGATTTGTCTAAAATAAAATATTTTTAAAACTGCCCTGGCTGGTGGCTCAGTGGATAAAGCACCAGCCTGCGAACCCAAATGTTGCTGGGTTGCTTCCTCAGCCAGGGCACATAACCAGGTTGCAAGCCAGGTCTCCAGCTAGGTCCATAGCTGGAGGCAAATGAAAGGCAACCTTACACTGATGTCTCTCTCTCCCTCTTTGCCTCTCCCCATTCCCCTCTCTCTGGAAATAATAAATAAAATCTTTTAAAAATAATAACAAAAATGTTTATTTTGAGTTTAACAAATTGAAACTTCCATTATTAACTATATATACTCCTTCCTCTCTATTTTTTCTTTAATGGGTACTAAGTAGTAAGTCTAGTTGACACTCCAATAATTCTGCCATAGGACAAATTTAAGTTACATTCCTGTGATTCAGTTCAAGTCATCTGATATTCCTATTTCTTAAAATGCCACCATGTGAAAAGATGCTCTAAACTGATCAAGTAAACCTGAAGGAAAGCATTTAGCTGAACATTTGTACTAGACTTTAGATAAAGTGTTGAATTGTGCTTATGAATGTAATGCAACTAAGCAAAAAACAGAGCCCTTTTATAAGTCTTCAGAGGACTGATATTGACAAAGGTTTCTTAATGACATTTAGTAACGAAGCTGACTATAAGAAAGGAGACATACCTCAGCAAGCTATTTAGGTTGAAAATGTTTAGGGAATTAAACAGATTATAAATGGTTATTAAGATGCATAGCTAAGGAAACAGAAAATAAAACAGGAGCTATTAATGTTTTTCAAAGTATATATGACAAAGAATGTGGTTTATGGTTAAAAAAAAAAAACATCAAAATAAGCTGAGAGTGTTGGAGCAAAATGTTTTTTTAGGGGTAGTTATGCACCACTAACCTACTGCCTAGAGGCACTAACCTCAACTTATCTGGGGACTCAACCAATGCCAAATGAGTTTTCTTTGCAGATTAAACCAGGCAGCATTCACCAATCCAGCTGATGCTCAAAACTATTAGAATATTGAGGATGGTGGTTTCTCAAGAAAATTAAACATAGAATTACTGTGTTTATGCCACTTAATTCCACAGCATTTCCACTTCTAAGTATATAACCCAAGCGACTTAAAAACAAGGACCCAGACAGATATTTGTACAGTAGAATGGTAGTTTCTGGAAATGGGGGAGGAAGGTATGAGAAGATGTTGCTTAAAGGGTACAGATTTCAATTTGGGAAGATAACCAAGCTCTACAGATGGATGATGATGATGGTTAAACAACGACATAAATGTGCTTGATGTCACTGAGCTGTATACATAAGATGATTAAAATGGTAAATTTTGTTGATGTATATTTTACAATTTTAAAAAGTCTTAGAAATAGATGTTACCCATACAAAATTTAGAAAATTCAGACATGCCAAAATGTTTTTATAATTTTATAAATCTCATAACGTATAATTCATTTAATTAGCATTGGGTGGGTGGGGGGGAAGATACCCTAATGCTGCTAATTATGTTGAATATGATATGACTATTCACATCCTTCAAAAAAAGTTTAAACAAAACCAGGTTGAAAGAAATCTTAAAATTCATATACTTTACACATTTATAATAAAACAGAGTTCTAGAGGGGTTGAAGAATTCTCTCAACTTTACAGAGCTCAACACACTGTGTATATTGACTCTTAGCAAACGCTCATTAACACAAAATATTTATTTATACTACCTAGATAAAAGTTAATTAAGTCCTTAACAAATTAAATCTATACATGGTAGCCAATGTGTTTCACATTTGAAACCTTACTGCTAGATGTAAATAGCACAAGGCTGTAGTACCTTAATTAGCAGATAGGAAGGAGGTGGAGACTATAATTAAGATAACAGCAGACCTTCTACTAGATAAGTACCAGAAATTATGTACATTTTAGCCCAACATTATTATTACAGTTCTGTGTTTTCATCTTTTGTTTCATAAACTTAGATTACTCATTATCACATGGTTTCTCAAAAACCTTCATGTTAATCTCTCATGTGGAAAGAAACATTAATTAAAACATTGAGACCAAGAGCTGTCCTCTTAATACTTCATGTGGGCTCACTACAATAAGAAGAAAATAATCCACTTGATCTAGGACAGGACCCTTGATAATTCAACTTGACTTGAACTTTATGGCATTATCTAGTATTTATAATCAATTCAATCAACATCTGTTTTGGGAGGGAGTGCAATGTTAGTCTTTTTGGTTTCTTTATCTTTTATTTTTTAATTACAGTTCACATACAATATTATATTACTTTCAGATATACACCCTAGTGATTAGATATTACAGAACTTAAAAATTGATCATCTCTCTAAATCTAGTACCTATGTGACACCACACATAGTTATTAGAATATTATTGACTATATTCCCTATCCTTTACTTTACATCCCTTTGTACTTCTTAATTCCTTTGTCTTTTTCACCCATACCCTGAGAAACCCCTTATATGGCTGACAACCATCAAAATGTTCTCTGAAAAAAAAAAAAAAAAATGTTCTCTGTATCTACAAGGCTGTTTCTATTCTGCTTGTTTGTTTATTTTTTAGATTAAGTGTTGATAGCTACATATTTATGGCCTTTTTATTGTTCATATTTTGATCTTTTTTTCCTTCTTCTTAAAGAAGACCTATTAAATTTCATGTAATGCTGGTTTGGTGGTAATGAATTCCTTTAGCATTTCCTTTTCTGGGAAGTTCTTAAAATGTCCTTCAATTCTACATGATTGCTTGGCTAGGTAAAGCAATATTGGTGTAGATCCTTGCTTTCCATCACTTTGAATATTTCTTAACAATCCCTTCTGGCTGTTTTTAAGGTTCTCACTTTATCTTTAACCTTTGGCCTTTTAATTATGATTTGTCTTGGTATGGGCCTCTGTGAGTTCATCTTGTTTGGGACTCTGTGCTTCCTGGGCTTATATGGCTATTTGCTTTACCAAATTAGGAAAGTTTTCTGTTATTATTTCTTTTTATTTTAAGATTTTTATTTATTATTTCCAGAGAGAGAGGGAGTGAGAAAGGCAGAGAGGAAGAGAAACATCAACATATAATTGCCTTCACCTGCCTCCAGCTACGGACCTGGCTGGAGACCTGGCTTGCAACCTGGTTATGTGCCCTGGCTGGGAATTGAACCAACAACCTTTGGATTCACAGGCCAGTGCCTTATCCACTGTGTATTTCTTAAATAGGTTTTCAATTACTTGTTCTCACTCTTCTCCTTCCAACACCCTCATTACGCAAATGTGAGAAACTATCAGTTTCTTCCCATGCATGACCCAACCAAAGATTGAACCCTCAACTTAGGTATGTGTCCTGACCAGGAATCAAACTCATAACCTTTTGGTATATGGAGAAACACTCTAACCAACTTAGCCACCTAGCCAGGGCCAATGCCCGTTTTTTATTAGATTGTTTAGGGATTTTGGTGTTCAGGTGCATCAGTTCTTAAGCAAATATCTTCTCCCATTCAGAAGGTGCTTTTTCAGTTTTGTTGATGGCTTCCTTTGTTGTGCAAAAACTTTCATTTCAATGTAGTCAAATTTGTTTATTTTATTTCCTTTGTTTCCCTTACCAGAGAAGATATATCAGAAAAAAATACTACTAAGAGCAATGTCAGAGAGTTTACTGCTTATGCTTCCTTCTAGAAGTTTTATGAAAAGATCATTTTCTTAAACTTAGGGTTCTGACATTTCCTACAGCTGGGAATTTTCAAGTTTGTGAAGGAAACCTATGATTTAATAAGTAAATAAAATGCTGCTCTTAAGCCTATTTTCTTTTACCTTAATTTTTTTTTTATTGGAAGACCTGATTAAGAATGAATCAATTCTTACTTTAAAAAAAATGTAAGCACTAGTATCACTATTAACTACAACACATAACTGAAACCAACCTCTAGGTCTTGCCCATAAAGTTGTGGATGCCCTGACCTCCTGGCATATGTCTTATTGATTAATGTAGTTTATGGAGGGATTACCTCTTCATCTGATATCTTGAATTTCTGCTATTGATAGAGTAGTGGTTGTCTATGCTTAATGGACAGAAGAGACTCATGCTATCTGTTTTAGCAATTATAAACTGTATACCAGTTCTTGATTTAATAGACCTGGGAAAATTATCTTTCATTGATAACACACCAAAGATAACTGTGAGGCAGGAACTCCATGGACCATGTTTTAAATATCACTTGCTATCTAAGTTTCCTGTATCATAAATATCTGAATTCAGGCTATGACTCTTGACAACGTAATATAGGCTCTTATTGATACAATGGCACAGATGAGAAAATAATTTTGCTCAATAAAAAGGGAAGGCATAGCCCTGGCTGGTGGCACAGTGGATAAGACCCTGGCCTGCAAACCCAAAGGTCACTGGTTCGATTCCCAGCCAGGGCAACATAACCAGGTTGCAAGCTAGGTCTCCAGCCAAGCCCATAGCTGGAAGCAGGTGAAAGGCAACCATATATTGATGCTTCTCTCCTACTCTACCTTTCTCCCTTCCCCTCTCTCTAAAAATAATAAATACAATCTTTTTTTTTAAGGGGAGGCAGGAGGAGAGTGAGAGTAGCTGATATTTAATCTAAGATTTTAAAGATGAGAAGGAATTTTCCAGTTGGAAGAGGCGAGAAGAGAAAGAACCAGCAGGAAGGAAAGTACATGCAGAATGACAGGTGGAGATGGCAAAATATTAGACTGCAAGGCTAGGCTGTGGCTATCATATAGGGAGTTTTGTATC
Source organism: Noctilio leporinus (assembly GCA_004026585.1). NCBI lineage: Eukaryota > Metazoa > Chordata > Mammalia > Chiroptera > Noctilionidae > Noctilio > Noctilio leporinus. The sequence continues at coordinate 43,583 of PVIW01010411.1, forward strand.
CTCAGAAGAGCACAGTTTGTCCTATTGATTGGTTGTTTCTGAACACAACTGCACCAGAAATCTCCTGGGCTACTTATTAAAATGTAGATTCCCAGGACCTCCAGCAGACTGACTGAGTATCTGGGCTCTTAACAAGGGTCCCAGATATTCTGATAAGCAGCCAGTATGGGAACTGCTGGCAGATCAACCTGAGATTCTAAGTCCTAAGAGGATACGGCATCTGATAATTGATGGCAGGAAATACCCAGACAGGTGAGAGAAATACAGTCAAGGAGAAAGTCCAAAGACAGAAATAGGTCAGTTAGAAAATTTCCATAAAGAAAGAGATAGATACAAATATGAGAATTAGGCAAATAAGCTGAACTAGAAAAAGTATCAGATGTGGCCATGGAAGCAATTTGTAAAAATAAAGACAACGTGATACTCAACCTAATAAGCAAATTTAGCAAAATAGCTGGGTATAAAGTCAATATACAGAATTCAAAAGCATTTTTGTATACCAATAATGAAACAACAGAAATAGAAGCAAAAAACAAATCCCATTTGCCATAGCAACAAGAAAAATAAAGTACCTAGGAATAAATTTAACTAAGGAGGTAAAAGACCTGTACTCAGAAAACTACAGAACAATGAAGAAAGAAATCAAGGAAGATACAAATAAATGGAAGCATATACCATGTTCATGGATGGGAAGAATTAACATCATTAAAATGTCCATACTACCCAAAGCAATCTACATATTCAATGCAATCCCAATTAAAATACCAATGACAGACTTCACAG
>PVIW01010412.1:0-14675 GCA_004026585.1 Noctilio leporinus
GAAAGCCAAAGAGGAATACAGACACAAAGGGAGAAAATGGCAATGAATAAGTATCAATCAATAATCACCTTAAATGTAAATGGATTAAATGCACCAATCAAAAGACATAGGGTAGCCCAATGGATAAGACAACATGACCCACATATATGCTGTCTTCAAGAGACCCACCTCAGAACAAAAGATCGACACAGATTGAGAGGGAAGTACATTTAGTGGCTGGAGAGCAAGATCATATCTACTACATCTTCAGCTACCCAGTGGATTAGCATGTTTCACTTTTAGTGTTTGTTCAATCCTTCCAAATAGCAATTTTAATATCAAAAGGTGTGTTGTAAACCAGGCTCAATCATTCATACATGCATGTATATGTCATTGAAACAAGCATTTCTTTTGAGTTCTTCCATATTTCAGGCATTTTGCTAGGAGTGGAGGAAAACACAGAAGGCACTCAGTGTCTAGTTTCTGATTGACCTAATTGCTTTAGAAGAGTTTAAAAGAAAAGAGCAAGCATTAATTTTTCACCCAACAAATATTTATTGAGTGCCTACCATAAGTCAGGCTCTATACTAAGCAACCATTCTACACTCAGCAGCAGCAGCAGCACATAAAAGGCTTAAGCATCCTGCCTTCGTGACACTCATGTTTTAGAGGGGAAGACACACAAAGAGCAAGTCAAGGAGATGGTGTATCAGAAAGTGAAAAATGGTCAGCAGACAAGCAACGTGGGCAAGGAGGTAGGAGATAAAGGCAAGGTTGCAATTCTACAAAAGGTGGTCAGGAAAAGCCTTACTGAGACCAAAGGCCCAGCAAGAGGTGAGGATATGAGCCATACAGACCAAATGTCCCACACAGAAATTCAGTAATCGTGTCTTAGCTGAAAGCCATCTACAACCCTAGTAATGTTGTCTCTAGTAGAAGACCTCCCAGAACCCTCAGACTACCTATTCCAAAGTTCAAGAAAATACTTTAAGAAAAAGGAAGTACACCACCCTTCTGTTTTCTAATTTTCTACCTGAACTGTTTTCTGGCCAAAGCCTCAGAAAAATTCATAAAGAACATAACTATTTTGCACAGTCAAAGAGGGGTATGGCTAAAATATAGTTGTTTGGGGCAGAAACTACACTTTGACTCTTCTATGACATGAAAGTGGAGGTAGACACTTTGTCTGAGTTATCAGAGAACGGGCCTCATTTTGTCACCTGCCGAGACTCTGAGCCAGAAAGTCTGACCTCTGAGTGCCAGCAGCTGGCCTCACATGGCAACACCACGTTGCTCGTTGCAACCCTACTCTCACTTCCCCATAAACCTTACAAAAATACATATATTTCTTCCTCATGACATCCACTTTTAGTTGAAGAATTTTAACTGTTTGAGCTTTATTAGTTCACACTTGAGAAACCTACAAACCACAGGAAATGAAAACTTGACAAAATGCAGATGACATAAACAGCCAGTCCTGAAAGTGTGCTGGGCCCTGACTAGCGCTAGTTGACCTTAAGCAAAATGAGACTGTTCTCATGCAACTCCTTCACTATCATAAAATGGCCTCAACTTATAGAATTCTCCCCTTTTTTGATCAAAGTGTTGCAACCTTGGAGTCTTGACAGCACTAGTTAAGTGGAACCTGAAAGATAATAAGGGCTCTGCAAACTCTTCTTGAATTTTCAACACATGTAAGGTTGTTTTAGCTTTCAAAAATACTTAGCCTGCTTCTGAAACAATGCATGGGTAGGAAAAATGACAAGATTAAGCCAACATTTTAAAAACATGTTTTACTTAAAAAAAAAAAAAAAAAAAAAAAACCCAGAAAGGGTGCAATTTATTTTTTAAAATAATTTTCTCCAAAAAGCATAACTGGCCCATTCATTGATCTTTCTGCCTACCAGGGAATAAACGAACAAGTTAGATATGATGTGACACCTCTGAAAGGTTGCTAATCCCTGTCTCTCCCTGGAAAACTGGTACTACTTCATTTCTATTCCTCTGCCTACAAATAAGACTAGTATGGGCAAGATCTGTAGTTTCTTTATATCGCTATAAACCTGAGTCTCTGTAGTAAGAAAGTAATGTTCAACTTTAATCTTATTCAATGTGATGGCTTTCATAAGCTGTTATATGTAGGCATGCTTGTTCCAAGGGTCTTTCGGTGGAATAGAAAGAAATTAAAGGAAGACTTATCATAAAACTTGTACCCTTTGCAACAACATGGATGGAACTGGAGAGTATTATGCTTAGTGAAATAAGCCAGTCAGTGAAGGACAAATATCATATGATCTCACCCATTACGGGACAATAATGAGCAAAACTAACAACAAGCAAAACAGAACCAAGTATATGAATACCAGGAATAGGCCTTCAGTGGTCAGGGGAACGGGGTAGGGGGGAGGGGGAGGTAGAGGCAAAGAAGGGGAGCAGCTTAGACAAGAACCTAGTATAAAGGAACCATGGACATGGACAACAGGTGGGATTGAGTTTGGGAGGAATGGGTGGATGGGGAGGGGGACAGAGGGGAGCAAAAAGGGGATGGATGTAATGCAACAACAATAAAATTTAAAAAAAAAACCTATCAAATAAAAAAAACAGAGCAATCATAGAACAGTCTGGAAAAGGAACACATTCCAGGGAAAGGCAAAAAGAAAAAGAAAAACTGACGACCCATGGAAAGAAACACCAAAGATGAGGTAGGGACAGGAGCCACGAAGACCAAAAAGTATATAACCACATTAAAATAGCAGTTACTGAAAAATCAGGTGCAAACTCATACAGAACATGTAAACTAGTTTCTTCTTCTATCCTCAGCTGTTTCTAATGACTGGGTTATCCTCAGAGAGTTATGGCATCAGGCTCCAAATTGTGCCTTCTCACTTAATACTGTTCTCTCTGTCTGGAATCATAACCTCTCCCTTGTAACTGTTAGTAAAATGTCTGTGCTTTTTCTCTGTTATATGAATAACATCATGGTCACATCAAAGGAACTCTTAAGTATGGACATCTTCCACAATACCTCCTTTTGTATCACCATTTTTCATGGATCCATGACCTCATTCTTCCTTTACCTCGAGCATAGCCCAGGTTCAGTTTTTATCCATTTCTTTATTTTTACATTGAATGTCATCAATACCAGATGCACTGTGTCTGTAAAATAGCACCTTTTGATAAAGGATATGACATCACTTGCAAACAGACACAAGATTCTCAGGAATACAGTCTGATAGAACTGACCATCCCCATGATTCAGGGCCTTCCTAAGCTCAGGTCAAGAAAGCAGCTAATTGTACATTGGGATTTTAGCCAGAAATGACCCCCACACACACCTTATTTACCTGTTTGCTAATGTTTCAAATCCCTTTAGCAGCTACCACGTTTTCATTCCTTAGGTAGACTTACAACTTAAAATAGACACAACAGTGATGTTAATAAACATGTACTGATTGCACATCCCTTTGATGGGAGAGAAAATGGGGACCAAACGTAGTGAGGAGGGAATTTCACTGAGGAGGGGCAAGGCACTAAAAGGGCAGGCTGGAGGCAAAGGTCTGCTTTGTGCAGCTGATGAATCTGCCCCACACTGGTCTTGCTGAAGTGGAGCCCCAGCTGACGGCAACCCATGTGGCATCACATTTAAAGGACTTATTATAAACACTTGGTTAATATGTCCATGAGGTCAAGAACAAATGCCATCTGATTCTCAATAGGTATTAGGCTTCTGTTTATTATAGGCAGGCTACTGTAAAATTTTTTTTTTTAAAGAAAGCAAGAAAAACAGGTAATGAGGGTGGCAAAGTTTAAATGTACTCCTAATCAACCTGCCATTATCCTCTGGGCAGCCCCTGCAAGTGTAAATTATAGACTTCAATATAAAGTGACAGATGCCTAAGAATTAAGTCACCAACCAAAACCAAAAAATGGGTGGAATTCCAAATAGAGATCACTTTGGATACCTATTAGTAGCAGTATTTGGTTTTCACTTTATAAATACCCTGGCTAATGTGTCTCTCTTCACAAATAGATTTCATATCTATCCTTCAAAAGTCAGCTCATAAGCCACCATTTCTTGGATAACTTCCTGGATCCCCCAAATGGAATTTCTCCCACCTCGGTGGCACTTCCATCCCCTCCCCCTGTCCCCCATCTCTCTTTTAACCTGTACTGAAACTACCTTTCTATCCCCATGTTTTATAGGCTCTATTTAACTACAAGCTCTATGAAGGCAAGACAGGCAAGACTTTCAAAGCACCCTGCCTTATCTGTAACTTATATTGTACTTGTTTAAAGGCTATAATTTCTCTATAATTTACATTTTTCTTTTTATATGTATAATGGCTGCACTTTTCATTTTCCTATAAGCTCCTTGAAGCATGGAGTCGTGTTTTTCTAATTTCCATCTTCAACATTTCTAAATATTATATAATTTCTAGCACAATACATAGCATATAGTAGATATTCAGTTAACATTTTTTAGTCAGTATATTATATGTTCATACTTTTAAAATAACCTAGCAGATACAACTTATACCTAATGGGATTTCAAATAATGGCTAAGTACAGTAGATTTGAATTAAATGGACTAAAACTAGAGACATGAGTACAGTAAAGCCACATTATAAAAATACACATCTGGAGTAAATCCTGAATAAAGCAGAGACTCTACAGCAAGGCCCAAAGTCAGTGAACCCAAACATTTTTTTTTTTTTTCAGAGAGAGGGGAAGGGAGAGAGACATCAATGTGTGGGTTGCCTTTCACCTGCCTCCTGCTATAGACCTGGCTGGAGACCTGGCTTGCAACCTGGTTATGTTACCCTGGCTGGGAATCGAACCAGCGACCTCTGGGTTCACAGGCCAGTGCCTTATCCACTGTGCCACCAGCCAGGGCTCTTCCCAAGCATTTTTAAAATAAATATTGAGAAGTTGCATTTTCTACTTGAAATTCTAATTATAGAAGAGGGTTATTAGTTTGTTATTTTGGGTTTTTCTGTTTGTTTGTTTCTTTTAAAGAAAACAGGGAAATGATCTAGTTATTCACAATCCAAAATCTAAAACCTTACAATCTGGTCACAGAGAAACTAGGATTATAGATTTCTAACTAAACCATTTCCCTCCTGTTTTGTACAATGATGTTCCATGGAGATCTCTGACTCTAAATGTATTAGCTGAGGGACGTCTTTATCACCACACTCAATTTCTAGTAAAAATGCTGAGGCTCTATGGATCTAGGGATGCTAGCAGACTGTTTGAAACTAGAAAACTGGGATCTCTGATTTCTCATCCTGAGATATCACAGGAAAACTCACTGGTGTCAACTGGTCCTAGAAAAGCCTTGAGTAGTGGTGCATACACAACACATAAAGTAATCGAGGCTTTGTATGTGAACAAATGTCCTCAAAATATAGTGGACACTATGCCAAGAGTGCAAATAATATTGCTTTTAACAGCAGCTGAGAAACTAAGTCTCTTGGTTGGCCAATTTGCATTGAGCCAGCAATGGCCATTATTCCAGCCTCCCTCTTTCACTGGGAAACTAAAAATCACCAGTTAAGTGTGCAAAAAGTGGCACTCAGGACAGTTTTCAGGGCTATAACAGCCAATTCCAGCTCTGCTCTCCAATATGTGCCTTCAAACTGTAAAATTCAGTCCAAGAATCATCAACCCCAGGAGACTTTTTAGATCCTACCTCCCCAATGCAAACATAACAGCCCCTTCCTCAGTACTTCTAGTGCTTTAACTGTGTCAATCTTTTTACATTATTTCTCATGTTCTAGCTTTCTATATATCTTCGACATGGTTTTCTAGAAGTCAGGAATGTCTTATGCCCCAAAGTAGGCATGCAGCTGGTTCACACCACACCCACCCCATCTTCAACTCCATTACAGGGGAAAAAAGAATGACTCTCACATAATGGACATGAGGGCCCCAGGAGGAATTCACTGACTGACTACTATTTGCCAGGCACCGTCCAGCATGCTAGAGAGACCATTAAACAAGTTGGTAAGCCCTGATCAGTGTGGTTCTATTGGTTGAGCATACTTCCACAGAGCCAGTTCAATTCCCAGTCAGGGCACCTGCCTGAGTTGTAGGTTCAGCCTCTGAATGGGGCAAGTTTAAGAGGCAACCAATTAATGTTTCTGTCTCACATAGATGTTTTTCTCCCTCTCTATGCCCCTCCTTTCCCCTCTTTAAAAACATAAAAATAAAATCTTTTTTAAAAAAGAGTAGGTAAGATCTTACTCTCTAGGGGACATTAAGTAGATAAATCAATCAACAGAAAGATTATTTTGGATCATAATGGGTATTAGGAAAAAATTTAAATGGGCAACAGGATGAAGAGTGATTTGGAGGAATGATAGGGTGGCCTGCAGCACCAAACCTTCTGGCTGAGACCTGACTGATGAGAAGGAGCCAGCCATGCAAGGGGAGTGTGTCCTAGAAAGAGGCACTAAGCTAAAGTGATTTTTGGTATTGGTGGGGGTGGACACGGGGAAACCTGTGGAGGGAGATGACTAAGCTGGTTAATGGCTGATTCTTTCTCCACCATCTATATTAACTCAGGGTACCATCTTTCCCCTTCACTCTTTATATTCTTTTCATTACCATTTTTGTGTTCTTAATTCTGTTCCCTGATTTCCATTTAATTACAAGAACACTAGCCTCTGCTAGCAGGAAACACATCTGGAGGCCTTTTCTAATCTCTAATCATATAAAACACCAAACAAAAAGCCATTGGAAAATAGAAGTTGACAGTACTAAGACTTCATTTTTATTTTCATTAGGTCCATTCAACTAATTTTTATTTTTATGACCTTTATATCTCATTATCAGTGCTGGTCATAGTCAGAAATGAAGCTATGAACTTGCTCCTCATTTGTTTCTTTTCCATATTATCTCATAAGAAGTCCTATTATGTGGTAAACATCTTTAGCAACACTGCGCATTTGACTATGCACTAACATAAAAAACTTAGTAAAAGCATCTAAGTAACATTTTCCAAGGTAAGCATAAACATTTTAAAGATTTTAGTTATTTACTTTTAGAGAGAGGGGAAGGGAGGAGTAATAGAGAAGAGAAACATCAATGTGCAGTTGCCTTTCGTGCACCCGAAACAGAAAACCTGGCCTGCAACCCAGTCATGTGCCCTGATTGGGAATTGTATCAGCAACCCTTGGTTCACAGGCTGGCACTCAATCCACTGCCACACCAGCCAGGGCCAGCATAAACACTTTAGTGAATAACTGTTACTTATTTTAGTTTTACTGATTTGAACTTTCTTTATCATTATTATCATGTACTTTGCTACAATTATTTATTCATCAAAAACTGCAACCTATAAAAGAAAGAAGGAGAGAAGAAGTTATTTTCCACATCATGATCAGATTGTCCAGATGTTGTGCCTGGAATACATCACAGTGACATGTTTCATTGGAAACATGAAGATTTTCTGTTGCAATCTGAAAGCTGTGAGCCAGCAAAAGCAGCCCAGGAAAGGATGTGTCACATGGAATATGCTCTACCTGATGTCATCTTCTGTTCCTGCTGGAGGCATCTAGGTTTTTCTTGGGATTCCTCTTCTTCCTGAGTTTCAACCCACAAATAAACAAACAAACAGGAGAAAATTAAAATAATGCATTCAATCACAGCAACACTTTTGTAAGTTTAAATAATATGAGATCAAGATCTGAAAACATTAAACCAAGCTCTTTTAAAAACTGAGGTTTTGGAGAAGCAACCAATGCAACAATGATGTTGAGCAGGTAACTATGGGGCTGCTATGTTATAAACTAAAAGGTGCCATATATGTGGTTCTATCTATAAATGCTGCCCCTGAGTAGTACCACCCAGGGGCCTCTGTGACTAATATGTTGAAAGGAATCAATTACTTATGTATAATAGTAATGGGTTGGCTTCTCCATTAGAAATTATGCTCTCATGGTACAACACAAGGGAATCATATTTTAGTTTGTATGATTCAAAGACCTGATTTCATGTGATTAGAAAAGGTTATCACTGTTCACAATCATTTTTTAAAAACATTCATAATAGTTTTATTAGTAATGGCCAAATGTTGAAAGCAACCCCAATGTCCCTCCATGGGAGAATGGTTAAACAAACTGTGGTACATCCATGCATGCTATGAAATACTACTGAGCAATAGAAAGGAACAAACTATTGATACATGCAACAACTTGGATGGATTTGAAGGGAATTATGCAGAGCGAAAACAGTTCGTCTCAAAAGGTTACATTCTATATGACATTCTTGGAATGACGGAATTGGAGAGACAGAGGACAAACTAGTGGTTGCCGGAGGTTGAGGCTTGGGGGCAAGGAGGGCAGGTGGCTGTGGCTATAAAAAGGAAACACAAGGGATTTATGTGATGGAACTGTTCCACATTTTGCAGTGGTCATCACATAAATCTACACATGTAATAAAATTGCATAGAACTAAATACACATACACACACACAGAAAAAATTTCAAGCAGTTGAGCACAAATATTTTAATTCTCTAAAACAGAAATTTCTTTAAAAAGCTCCCTATAGCTCAAAGCTTGTTTCTATGAGGTGTTACATCCATCACCCTTTCAAAGGACATAAAACTATGAAAGGATACCACCAGAAGCTGCCAAAACATTTCAGCTAAGGATTAATATAAGGCTAAGAATATTTTCATGTGGAAATCCAAAGAGAACAATCTGAATGGAACAAGTTCCACACGGTCACACAAATCCTGGTAAAGTAACTAGAGTGGAAGCCCAAGCTGGTGAGCAAGCAGAAGAAGGAAAAACATGGTTCAAAGAGATCACATGAGGAAACACAGTACAAATGCTGGTCTCAGCATTATGTAGGTAACCCTTATTTTTTGTCATAGGTGACTCTAATAATAGTCCTATTGTTGTAAAACCAGTCCAAATTTTATCAAGTTAAAGAGGTCCCTCATTGACTCTTTAGGTGTAGGTAGTAGATAACCCATGTCCTCCCACACCAAGAGAAATCAGTTCTGGCAAGAAAGTCCCAGCATGCCTTGATGGTGCTGTTGGTAGGCCAGGCACCTCCCAGAGATATTTTGCAGGCTAAAATAGAAGGTGGGAGGAGAGTAGGCCTTGTTACTTAATCAACTTCTCACCCTTGAAGAAGCAATGAAGGTAGACTAAGAGCTGCCAAGTGGCTAATCCAATGGGGCTGATATATAGGCCCCAAGTGTTGACTCATTGGTATCACCCATCTTCTCCTCTGGCTTTTTCATGTAGGCAAATTCACTAACAACAGATTCTGAAAGGTCTCTACATGTTGTACCTCCACCTCTAAAGGTTTAAGCTTTTCAACTTCTGCAATCACTTAGTAATTTTTTGCCTCCACTCCATGATTCATGTCTAGGATCACAAGTTGATCAAGGATCCATCCTATTCCCTTGCTCTCAAGTACGCTTCGAACATGTTATAATCATCAGTGGTAAAGGCAAATTTCCCCTCAGTTGCATCTTCCTTGTAGTGTAGAATATGGTCAGGAGAATCTGAGATTTTGAGGTAGGTGCACAGGTCACAGCAGGTCCTGTGGATTTCCTCATGAAAGCACTTGCAGGAGTTAATGGGCATTCAGGAGATGGTGAGAACCTGGCCAGGGCCACGCAGAAGTAAACCAAGCAACATTAACTGGCAAGGACCAGGCTGGACTTGTGGTCCAAACAAGCCAGAACTGGTGCTGCACAAGCATTTTTATCTCTGAGAAGGTGGGTAAATGTATTCTGAGTTCAGGTATAATATTCTTTAAATATAATTTTCACTACTGTAGCATTAATATACATACAAGCAAACCCAGCTAGGACTAAGAGAGATAAGAGGAATGTCTACATGGTGTTTTTCTAGTTTTGTTTGCAAGACAACTTTAGGCAGATTCCTTTATTTATTTTTTTCTTTCATTGAGTAAATATTTGTTGAGTTCCTGTTATGGAGTTATTTCTGTAGGACCTTAATCTTTAGGCAGAACCCCTTCCAGCGTCCTTTGAATAATACTGCAGGCAACCAGCTTCTCAGCTTCCTTCCTAGACAGGCACAATTTCTGTGCGCACTTTGTCCCACCTAAAGGGTTAGTCTGATCAAAGATGTCCTGAACCATAATAAAACATATGGGTATCTATAGATGATACCCAAAACTACTCTGCAACTAGGGTGGAGCAATGGAACTCAAACACTGATGTTACCCAGCCAGGGAGCATTTCCCAATTTGTACTAAGTTTGCAGTTCCTGGGCAATATCTCATTGCTGGCAATGAGAATCCACCAGTCTCTCAAGGTTGGTTAGTAAGATTTGGGGGAAAATGTTCTTTTCAATGAATAATGATTAGTTTCCTTAAATCACCATCAGTATCAACTCATAAGGGAATTGCCTTTGCCTGTTTGGGAACAAATACTTTCCTAGAGATCAAAAATCATCCTCAAATCTTCATCTTCAGGGACCAGTTCCAAAAATTCATCCTGCTTTTAAAATCCATAAAATAGCACTATCATGGGCAATTTGGATTAAAAGTAAAAAAATAAAACCTTCAGTTCAATTATCTCAAATTTATGTTATAAGAAGTTTTAATAAAAATTGCTTTCAGAATTACTTTTCCAAAAAGGTTGTGAATTAATACTGTATCAAAAGACATGTAAATTATTTTTTTAAAGCCTCATCACACAACAACTAAATGGAGCAAATAATTTCTTGTGTCATAAGGCACAAGGCAATTTGTAATAAAAACATGAGGGCCTATTTAATAGTACAACCACAGAGGAAGTCTTTTGAAATGCCAAAATAACCCAAATATAGTTGTTTCATAGTTGAAAGGATTCTCCTTTGGCCAGTGAGACTGACTTTATTGCTCTGAATTCCAGAATGGTGAAATAACTCAGCCCTTTAGCTTTCCTCCAAACATTTATTACATTATTGTAAATGGCCCTTCCCCCAACTTTCTCACCAACTAGTAAAAATTGCAAAGCCCTGGAATGATCTGCAGATGGAAGGATATTTGGAATATTTTTGACTGGAGAGTTCTCAGAATAGAATAAACAAGCATCTGTCTTCGATAGTACAAACTATGTTGTAGCTAGTGAAAAAAGGCTGAGCTCTTTAGATTCTTGTGTTTGCTCTCTTCAGAGAAAGTCTGTCATTTGCTGAATTTTTCTTACTGGCTTTTTACCAGCAAAGCTAGAATAAAATGACAACAGTCCAACTGTAGTAGCCATCTGTTGATTTTGCTGCTTGGCATTCATGCACCCTGTCTAGTAAGAATGTCCTGATTTCCTCTTTAAAGTCATCCTTTCCCATTCTTAATGAATTGTGATTTCTATAAAACCAACTCCATGCTCTGCACAGGCCTCTCCTCATCCACTACACGTGTGACTCAGGACTAAGCCTATCAGCTCAGTGCATTTCCCTGTGATTGGTCATGTGATCCAAAGCTCTGTTTAATCAGTCCGATGCAAACTTCCCAGAGTTGGGTTTAGAGTAGTCATATGACCCAGGGCCGTCCTCATTAGTCCACTTCATTTCCAAGTGATTGGTTCACAGTGGTTATGTGACCCAGTCAGGGCTAGTGAGGGATATTCCATAGACTTCTAGGGATGTGACTTCTATTCTCACCCACTGATCCTGAAACCTGAGACAACTGTGAACATTGGAGCTGCTTTTGTCACTAGAAGCTGGAGCAGAAGTCCACACAAAAAAAGGCAGAGCCAAGGGATAGACTGACACAAATTCCCCCTGATATAATTTGAGGTCCCAATCCAGCTATGCCTGTAGCAAATTAATACTGGACTTTTCAGCTTGTCAGAAATGATATTCCTTTTTACTTTATTAAACTACATTGATTCTTTTTTTTTTTACATCAGAACCATTTCTATCAGGTTTTCTATCACTTCTAATGGAAAGGATTCTAGCTGGTTTCAGGAACTTTAGTTTCAGGAAGCCTAGAATGTGTTGACTATTGATTTTTGTACCTCACATACCAACATATGCTTCACAATCTAATTAAATGGAACATGACAGGAAAGATGGACTGAGGGGTTACTGTTAAAATTTGGTAAGCAATTGGGCTTCCCCTCTGATTCTGAGGACTAATCCCAATGTGTTTTATTGAGAGACCATGTGGTTTGTATACTTTATGAGATGGTCAATGAGGTGTGGCCCTAAGAGGAGAAAAGGAGAGGTTCAGGAAAAAACAAGGTGTGTTACGCTCACAGATCCTAGAGAAGGAAGTATGACACCTTTCTCAGGGCCGCATAAGAAAGACACCAGGGTGGTCAGGAGCAGAAGGAGCAAGGGGGACACTTAGGTCACGGACTTCATTGGGGTTTCAGAGGGTAAGGCAAGGCAGGGAAAGCCTGTCAGATCATTGTAGATGCAGGGGAGCCCAAACAGATGGAAAGTGTCACTTCTGCCTTAACCACCTCAGCACCTCCCTCTGGCCACCGTTGAGATCATGGAGGATATATTCCTCATGTGCAAAAACTGCAATTCACTGAACTACCCAAGATTGGGGAGACTGGATCTTGACCAGAGGTTGCTTCATTCACTGTCTATGTGGTGCCACAGAGTGCTAAGTGCTTTTTTCATCTCTGCTCATAGGAAACCTAAGTAATGACAGCAAAAGAGTAGATGCATTGGGTCCCATGCTTGTAAATCTAGTTCTTAAACTTGGGTGTGTAATCCAAATCACCTGGAGTGTGGGGCAGAAATTCAGAGGACCATCCCTTTCTGATTTCACCAAGCTGGGGCCTCTGAACACTTGATTAGCTCTCCCAGTGGTACTGATACACACCCAATTTTAAGAATCATTTATGAAGGATGGAATTTGGATAGTATTCAGACACTATCATCTAGGCCTCTTCTTTTCTCAATGTCTCCCATTTGTCTGAAATGGCACTGAAAGATGAGTTTATCACCTTTCAGGCTCCTCCTTCATTGCACGGTCAAGGCCAATAAAATCTCTGGGGCTATATCCTTTCAGCTCATTGAGACATAGAGAAATGTCTCTGAACCCCCATATACAGAGAGCGCCTTTCAAAAGGAGCAAGGAGCATCTCAGTCCCTGCATTCATAATCCAGAGTTCTAGAGGAAGACTCTGATTGGTCCATATTGAGTCACATGCTTACCCTTAGCCACAGGCACATCTCTATGTATGAGGGACCAGGGATTATAATTTTCCAAATCTATATTACTGTCCATCCCAAGAGCCACTGGAGGAAGAGTGTTGCAGCTGGAAACCTCACCAGAATCTCAAAGAAGGTGGAAGGTTCAGTTCCCTAAGAGAAGGAAGTCTATGTCCCAAAGCAGAGCAGGAAGGGGCAGGAAGGGATGCTGGCTACAGGTACTATTCAAAATGTATACTTCCAAGAAGACTGAGTTCTTCAAAACCACAAGAATAAAAATGTCTACTAGTTAGTGCCTATTATGTGGCAGGAGCTTAGTCTATATTACATGTAACATGGTATGATATTCAAAATATTTAACATAATAGATGATACAGGCCACCTGATACTCAGAATAAAAAGAGTCCTGGAGGTCCCAGAGGTACAGATCTTAATCTTTTGGTTCAGAGATCTGAAGAGTGGGGTAATGTAGGGGCATGGACACCACTCTAGAGGTTGGGAGCAGTTATTTATCAATCAATACAAAGGTGTTTTAATATTTTAACAGCCAATATGTTCTTACTGATGCCCACCTGCTAAATATTTTCAGTCCTAAGTATCATCTTTTTAAAGTTATATTTTATTGATTATACTATTATAATTGCCCTGATTTTTTCCTCTTTGCTCCACCATCCAGCATCCCCCACTCCCTTCATCAATCCCCACACCATTGTTCATATCCATGGGCCATGTGTATAAATTTGTGGCTACTCCATTTCCTATATTGTACATTACATCCCCATAGCTATTCTGTAACTACCTACTTGTACTTCTTAAGCCTCTTACCCCTTCACCCATTCTCCCACAACCATCCTGCCATCTGGCAACAATAAAAAACGTCTCAGTATCTGTGATTCTGTCTCTGTTTTACTTGTTTGCTTAGCTTGTTTTTTGGTCCAGTTGTTGATAGATTTGTATTTTTTGCCATTTTTACTGTTCATAGTTTTAATCTTCTCCTTTTTCTTAAATAAGTCCCTTTAACATTTCATATAATAATGTTCTGGTTATATTGAACTCCTTTAGTTTTCTCTTGTTTGGGATGCTCCTTATCAGCCCTTTGATTCTAAACTATGGCTTTGTGGGTAGAGCCATCTTTTTATAGGTTCCTGCTTTTCATGACTTTGAATATATTTTTCTTTTTTTTTTAATCTAATTTTATCATTGTTGTGTTACATCCATCCCCATTTTCCTTTCCTTGGTCCCCTTCCCCTCTCACCCACTCCCTGAATATTTGTGTCAACTCTTGTAGCTTTTAACTCAAACTTTCTTTAGAGAAATCAGATGGCAGTCTTATGGGGTTGCCCCTATAGGTAACTAACTTCTTTTCTCTTGCTACTTTTAAGATTCCTTCTTAATCTTTAACTTTAGTATTTTAATTATGATGTGTCTTAGAGTGGGTCTCTTTGCATTCATCCTTTTGGGATTCTCTTTGCTTCCTGAACTTGCATGTCTATCTCCTTAGGGAAGTTTTCTTTCATTGTTTTTTTCCAATAGGTTTCCAATTTCTTGTTCTTTCT
>PVIW01010412.1:14775-44455 GCA_004026585.1 Noctilio leporinus
TTTTTTTTTTTTTTTTTTTTTTTTTTTGCTTATTTATGTTCCAAACCATTCATTTGATTCTTGACTTCATCCACTCTACTGTTGTTTCCCTGTAAATTGTTCTTTATCTCTGTTAGTGAATCATTTATTTCTGACTGTGTCTTTTTTATGTTATTTAGATCCTAAGTTCCCTGAGCATCCTTATAACCAATGTTTTGAATTCTGCATCTGACAGATTGCTTATCTCCATTTAATTTAGCTTTTTTTCTGGAGTTTTGATCTGTTCTTTATTTTGGGCCATGTTTCTTTATCTTCTAATTTTGTCAGCCTCCCTGTGTTTGTTTCTATGTATCAGGTAGAGCTGCTTTGACTCTGCTGTCTTGGTAGCATGGCCTAATATAGTAGGTGTCCTGTAGGGTCTAGTGGCATAGCCTCCCCTACCACCCAAGCTGTGTACTTGACATGTGCCCTTTGTGTGGGCTGAGTACACCCTCCTCTTGTAGTTGAGCCTTGGTTGCTGTTGGCAGATAAATGAGAGGGATTTACACAGGCCAATCAGTGGCAATAACTGGCTATGATCATTGACTACCAACCTATGCTCTCTGCAGAGGGTCAACTGTGCAGGGGCAGGGTGGTGTGCTCCAATGTGGTCAGTTCCTTCCATTGACTCAACCCCCGCTGGTTTTTGCAGCCAGAATTTGTGGGGATTTATCTTTCTGGCACTGGAACCCTGGGACCAGGGGCCTGGTACGGAACTGGGACTCCTTGCTTCCAAGATATCCCTCCCAAATTTTTAACCACCATGTGTGGATATGGGACCAGCCTGTTCCATGTCTGTGTTCCTCCTACCAGTCTGGATGGAAGTGGTTTCTTTAATTCTGTAGTTGTCAGACTTTCATTCAATTCAATTTCTGGCCATTCTGAGTGTTGGTTACAACAATATTTTAGTTGTAATTTTGATGTGGTTGAAAGAGGCGAGGCATGTTGACTTGCACTGCCATCTTGACTGGAAGACCCTGGGTATCATCTTAACAACCGCCCTTCTAAAGGATGGTTATCTCTTGGAAGTATGTTGCAATATGCTAGTGGTATGAAAAGCCTCCCTTTGGAGCATCAAGTTTACTCAAAAATACAAGAAGAAAAACATGATTCATATATTTAAGTAAATTTGAGTATATTGTGGAAAGATATGTAAAATAGATATAAATGTTAAGGATAACCATGGAATGTCAAGGAAGTCTGGCCATACATTGGGGTACCTGACAGGGGTATTCCTGTGGAATAAATTGAAAAGCATTGTCACAGCTACTCAATATGGATATTTGTGGCCCCATTTTACAGAAGAAGCCTTGGAGTGGTGAATTCTTCCTCTAAGTGTGCATGCTTTTAAGTGAGGAAAGATTCACACCATCTGCTGGGTGAGAGCTAGCCCCTACTCCCTCGGTCATACCATGCCTTCTTTTATGTCTGCTTCTCACTGGTATTATTTATAGAAAATTTAACCTTAAGTGGAAATACAGCTAGTTATTAAATAGCTATATTTAGAGAAAGAACTAACTCAAGAGCACTCTGGGTAAGGAAGAACATAGATCATATAGTTTTACAAAGGAAGAGTGATTGTTCCTCAGAGCAGAAAAGGCCATTATAAAGACAGACCATTGTGTGTTTTGAGGTTTAGAGAGCCCCAGGCCAAGAAAACCACAGAACAAAACAACACTTATCACATGGAAATTTCAGAACCAAGAACGCAGGAAACTTTGCCATAATCTTTAAGGCTATAATTCAGCATGCTGGTCCTAAATTTAGAGTTACATAATGATTGCAAAAATATTCAAATTAAAATAATCTCTCAAACTACTGAGGAATAGAAGGGGTGAGGCTGGTGCCCGTCCTGATTGCTATGGTCTGAAAGTTTGTGTCTCTCCAAAATTAATATGCTGAAATCCTAATCACCAAGGTGATGATGTTAGGAGTAGAGTCTTTGGAGTGATTAAGTCATAAAGCTAGAGCCCTCATGAAAGGGATTAGCACCTTTATAAAAGAGGCCCCTTAGGGATCCCTCTCCCCTTGACCCATGTGAGGATACAGAAAGAAGACTGTCATCTATGAACCAGGAGATACGCTCTCACCAGACATCAAATCTGCCAGCACTTTGATCTTGGACTTCTTAACCTTGAGACTGGGAGAAATAAATCTTTGCTGTTTAGGCCACCCAATCTATGGTAGTTTGTTATAGCCACCCGAACAGAATAAGACACTAATTTATTGAGGATTATTATACTCGTATATCCTATATAAATATTTGGCCCTGGCTGGTGGTTCAGTGGTGGCCAGTCTGTGAACCCAAAGGTCACTGGTTCTATTTCCAGCCAGGGCACATAACCAGGTTGCAAGGCAGGTCTCCAGACAGGTCCTTAGCTGGAGGCAGGTGAGAGGCAACCATACATTGATATTTCTCTCTCTCTCTGCCTCCCTCCTTTCCCCTATCTCTAAAAATAATACATAATATCTAAAAAAACAAAAAAAAGATTTGTGTCACAGATCTTGAGTGAGAGAGAATCATAGCTCTCCGGCTGCCTATAGTTTATGCTCCATAGGCATTCTATAAATACTTGCTGAATGAATAATATTTGTTTTAAAGAAAAATTTTCCCCTAATTTATATATATAATTTAAAAAATAATAAAGCTGAAACTCCAGAAAATTATGCATGCATATCACGTGACTTCAATCTCTGCAGGGCACATGGCCAACTATCCCTGGAAACCAATGTAGGTTTGAGATAGAAATATGCCAAAGGATTTCATACATTCATTGAGAACCAGAGAATAAGAGTTTTTGCTGGAAATTTGGGTGCCAGCTTTAATTCTTTCTCTATGTTGGTTCACAAAATTAGTAATGTCTCATATCTGTCTAGCACCTCTCAATTTATAAAGTGCTGCCCAATACATAGTTTTATTTGATTCCTTTAATAACTTTCCATGTGGGCAAAGCAGGCATCTTCCTGTCTAAAAATAAAAATATACTGTTTTCCTCTACTCACCCTTATAAACCCAGATATTTGAGATTCTATCCCATATAGAACAATTTTCCAACATTAGCCAGGTGTCCACAATTCAATTCAATTCTGACACTAACCATAGTTAGCAATGACCCCACAGGTTAAGGGCTAAATTCCACAAGAATGCTTCCATTCTATATGCTAATCACAAGTAGTAGGCCCCTAGGCTACCTATAATTTTTGTCCAACTTAATTATAATTTTGGATGCCCCATGAACCCCTCCTCAATTTCAAAATTTTGCTAGAGTGTCTCCTATGACCCAGGAAAACAGTTCAGTTTCTATTGTCCATTTATTAAAAAGAGTATTTTCAAGGGTATACATGAATAGCCAGGTAAAACAGTGCATAGGGAGAGGTCTGGAAAGGTCTTAAATATAGGAGCTTCTGTCCCCTTGGGGTTGGGATAAAGCTTCACCAACTTTGAAGCTTTACAAAACCCATACTTTAAGGATTTTTATGGAGGCTTCCTAACATGGGCACAATCAATTATGTACTCCATTTCCAGCCGCTCTTCCTTTTCTGGTGACTTGGGAGGTGGGGGTCTGAAATTTCCAAGTTTCTAAACATGGTTTGTTATTTCTAACCATGGTTTGGGTGCTCCAACCCAGGACCCCACCCAGAGTTTCCTTATTAGAACAAGATACTCCTACCAACCAGGAAATTCCAAGGGATTTAGGATCCCTGTGTCAGATGCTCCTATAACTTATAAAATTACAGGATTTAAGAGCTCTGTGTCAAGAACCAGATCAAAGACCTAATATTAGGACCAAGATTCTCCTAGCAGCCCTATTTACAAGGGTTTTAGGAGTCCTGTATCAGGAACTAGGGACAGAGGCTAATATAATATAATATAATATAATAATTTCTTTTTATTTCACACCCTCATTTTCCACATGAGGAATTTCAGGAATTGTAGTTATACAACTATAAAGAAAAGCAAAGCTAGACCCTCAGCTTACTGGCCATTAAAGGAACACTTCAATTTGCTCCTGTTCATCTTTCAGAATTTCTACATGAATTTATTCTAAGCCATAACATTTGTGGAAGCTGGAATAATGTCTGTAGAAGAAGTTATAGCCCTAGACAGTGATACCCAACAACTCTTTTGGTTTCCTATAGAACTTTCCAGAATAAATGAAAACTGGATGGTGGGGTTTTTTTCCCTTGATTTTCCTAGTCCTAGCCAAAGCTAAGCTATGGTAAGGAAGTTTTAGATTCAAGTTCCAAAACTCAATCTCTCTTTTTGTTTTGAAGCTTGAATTGACATAAAATACTATTTTATTAATTGCCAAAATGACCTTTAAAAAATGCTAAACTGGGCTTGCTCAATGCTGTCCTGCCCTCTCCCAGATTCCACCAATAAGCAGGGTTCTAGCCAAGCATATCCCTTAAAGCAATTTTTAAAAAGATTTTATTTATTATTTTCAGAGAGAGGGGAAAGAGAGAGGCAGAGTGGAAGAGAGACATCAATGTAAGTTGCCTTTCATCTGCCTCCAGCTTCGCGGATGTGGCTGGAGACCTGGCTTGCAACCTGGTTATGTGTCCTGGCTGGGACCTTTGGGTTCTCAGGCTGGCGTAAAGCAACTTTTAAACCATCATTTAAAAAAATGTATTGTGCCAGCTTAAATGCATGGCTTTTCAGGAATTTTCTTAGCAGAAAGCCTGCTAAGAGAGGATTCAGCATTTTCCTGGGTCAATACATAGCTTCCATATTTCAGGGTGTGTTACAAATAACACAAGGTAAGAAAAAATAATGTCCTTCCACTCATCTTTGTTAATATCATTTTAGAAGGGCAATAACATCTAAGAAAAACGAGAGTCAGAAGAACCATCTTTCATCCCATATAACAATGAGGACATGACCAAGTTCATAATACCTGGGCTTTATTTTCTTCTTACCAAAATGGAGAAAGCAGCGGCCCTTAGCAATGCCATGGCTGTGTTTCCAGATCAGTAAGAGAGGGAGCAGAAAAGGCAGCCCAAGCTCTTTTGAATAACAGACAACGTTCTTGTTATTTGCAAAAAAGATCATTATAAAGGTCAGTATTTCTCTTTTTGCTTCAATAGAACCCATTCAATACAAAATCAACACAAAGTCTTGTCCCCTTCACACAGTGATCACTTAGCAAATATTTATGGTTTGTGGGCTAAGCTTACTATGCGGACAATTAGGTATGTGTGGTGGGAGTTGGGACAGTGTGGTAGAGGAGGCAGGTTCAAATAAAAAGTGCTGCCCAAGAGTGATTTTCTGCCATTTTTATTCCCATTCTGCCTATAAATGCTTCTCTGCTCAATGATTACTTCCGGATGGAGCCTGATAGAACCACTCCCTCCTAAACTATAAGGGTCAGGGTAATTTATACACACACATACATACACACACAAACACATACATAGACACACACAAACATACACATGCACAAACATGCACACATACTCAAACACACATGCATATGAACATATAAACACATGCACGCAAAGACACACCTACACATGAGCACCCACGTACACTTAAATATACATGCACACATAAGCAGACACATACATGCATGTACATACACAAACATACATACAAACATACACAGAATACCAAAAGTAAACTGAACAACAATGAAGATGTCTGGTAAAGAGATTTTTCAGGTATCGACTTCTCCAAGCCTCCTGTCAATGTCTCTGCCCTTCCTACCAGGATGCATGCTGTTGGTTTCAGGATCTCCTTTTGTCAGATCTTCCAGACAGAGAAAGGTAGTTACTAAAAACCTGAGTGTTAACTTAAGTGATGCCCAAAGAAATTAATGAACAAAGGAATTAATGAACAAAGTTGCCTTTTCCCAGACACTGGCCCACAGTCTGAGCATGCTCCTCCCACCTCTGCTTCCCACAGTGACTGTTGACACTCCAGATGTTCAGGCTTTCCAGGACTTGCTTCCTTTCTGTGGGCCTTCTCTTGCCTACTCCTCTAAAGGAGAAGAGAGGTCCTTACTGGGGAAGGGGTCAATTCTGGGCTTTAATCTAGAAAAGCAATGCAAATGGCAAGCCTGCTTTCTTTTCTTGAGAAACTTAATTATTCAGCAAACAGTAGCTGAACACCTACTGTGTGCCTACCTGCTGCTGAGCTATGGGCTATGTGTGGGAGAAACAAGGAAGACCAAAACACAGCCCCAGGCCTCAAAGGGCGCCTAGAGGAGGAAACCAATCTTAGAATGTGAGGAGTACAAAGGGAGGGTTAAGAGAGGGGCACTGAGGTGCCTGCAGGCACTGAGAGTTAAGGAGAGGGAAGCCTTCTCAGGGGAGATAACACCCTGTTCCAGGAAAGGGGAGCTGGTGGGTATTCTGTGTAGGAAACAGGTTCAATAACACAACCTCTGATAATGTTTTTGCATTTTAACTTAAAAATGTACCTCACATCTCAGAGATAGTCTGTGTCCCCAGTACCTTACACATAACCCATCTTCTTCCCAGCCTGCCCATTAATAAATGCATTATGGGTTCTCTTGCTCTGGCTTCCCACTGGGCTCAGCCCATGGCCATAATGAGCAGGAGCTCTGAACAAGGGAGGCGGGTAAGGTCAAGGCACTTATTCCACTTGCCTATCAAGGCCGTCTTTTCAGGAAATGCTCTTTTTTCCAGGTTCCTGTTGTGGCTTCCTCCCACCCTCATCCCTTTGGGCCTCTGAGGGGTAATAGCTCTTTCACTGTGAAGTATCCCTTGTAGTTCCTCTCCATCCCACCCACACTTCTGTAAACAGTGGCTTTATTAAGCTCTCTTGAATTATTCCAATGTGAGGGCCATCTGTTTCCTGTTGGGACCTTGATGGACATAACAAATAGCAAATATATCATAAAGAGCAGGATGCAAAAACGACATAAATATAATGTGTGTGTTGGGGTGTGTATGTGTATAAATATGTCAGTGATGGTAGTGGTGAGGTCTGATTGATTCATTCATTTATTCCACAGACATTTATGAGGGCCAACTATGTGAAAAACACAAGGGGTAAGGGAGCCACACTTCTTGGATTTTATGAGGCAGTATCAGTTAAAACATTATTTGTTACAGTCACACTAAATATTTTAATTTGGGTTATGTAAAATATGATCTCAATAGCTATGGGCAAGGGGGAAATGAGTACTCTCAGAGTTTACACTGTTGTCTAGCTGAGTCCCCCAGCCCAAGTCTTTAAAGGAAAACAGCAAGTGGAGAAAGTCTGAGTCACAACCAAGTAAGGGCCCTGCATTCTGTGGGTTACGCATAGCTCCCTTGCTTGCCCACTGAGTGTCAAGCCGGCCGCCTTGCGGGGAGGATATTTTTGACAGTGACAATGAAGGCTCATGATGGGCCTGGCAGAGAACTTCACGTACAATATGGAACTTATTCTTCATGAAATTTCTACGAAACACTCATGGTTTTCCTCATTTTGCAGAAAATTAAGGCTTAAAACATCAAGCAGCTTGTACTAGTAGTTAGCATCTACTAAACCAAGCCTATATCCGAGGCCCATTGCTTCTCACTACTCTGCTGCAGTGTCTCTTCCAGGGACGGACAACTCACAGCCAAGACCAGAGGGTGTTTGGTGAATGAGACAATTACAGGTTTGAAGGCAAGGGACTAGCCTGCAATTTTGGCTGACTCTCTGTTATTACATTCACACAGTGAGAAATTGGCTGAGGAACCAACTTCACAGGAATCTTTTGATTCCCATGCCGGTAGAATCAGCCCTCAGCTAACAATTTGCTCAGATTAGATTAGAAAGATTAGAAGGAAGAAAGGCAGAGGCAAACCAAACAAGATGTACCCCAGGGGCACACCAAAGATTTGTTTCCGTGGAGGCTGACTCCCTTTGAACAATCAAATAATGATTGCTTTGTGGAGATAGTGGAGATTGGAGTGTGAATGGGAGGGGTGGTAAGGGTCCCATTTGAAATTAAGGCTGTTCTACTTGAGATTAGTCACATTGGGGCAGGGGTGGACAGTTTCACCATATACTCCATTGAGTACAAGGGCAGCCAGCCTAAACACACAGGTGGGTTTTGTAAGAGTCAGGCAATACAGATGCTTATAAATTTAAAGTATCTCATAGATTTTGAAGAATTTTAAGTTTAAGATCTGTTGATGTTCTTATAAAAAATGTACCTTACTTTCCCCCTATACCTACAATACCCGTATATCATGGTTTATGCCTGATGTCTCAAATGATCGTTAATCATGTCTCCTCTCGCTCTCAAAAGTGGCAATTTAGATGATAAGTTTTCACCCTACCTTTGATGTATGTAACGGATCAACAAAAGAAGGTGAGACAATGGACCTCTGACCTTCAAATACCCCAAGTGTGGTTTCAGAATAAATATTGTCTTCCTACATGGGCCTAGGTGATGCAGTTAACCTCTCTGGTCCTTTATGTGCTAAGTGAGAATCAAATATGTGGTCCTTACTTTTATGAGCAATACAAATAGAAATAGTTCATAGAGTTATAAATCTTAGATACAGACACAAACCTAAAGAGATCATTTAGCACATGGGGCTATGGAGAAACATACAGAAGTCATGATGATGTAATGAGCCTTTCCCATGGCCCTCTGTTGTTTTGGAGAAATGGAGCAACTCAACCCAGCCATGGCAAACTACATGACAGAGCGTTGATGGCTTTTTATAAAGTGGAATTCTAACTACCGTGTCTGTTTGCCTGTATATACTGAAACAAAATATCGAGTGGTCCCCTTGTGCTGTTAACAATCCTCAGAAAGGTGCTGGTTCTCAACATGGATTGTGCTTGCCAGTTTATCTGTAGACTTCATACAGAAGGGTGGGATTGAAGGACCCAACACCAAAGACCCATCAGCTGTGACCAGAGGCACTGATACTGGTCCCAGTGATGGTTTCTTTAGTATCTCTGAAGACTCTCACAGCCTGCTCCTCTCTGTCCCGTTTACTCTTGGTGTGAATCAAGTGTGTCCACAATCCCCACTATTCAAGCAGGCCTAACAATTTTGTTCAGATGGTGACTGATAAATTGGTGGTACAGGGAGGCAAAAATGTCCCTGAAGTGCATGATATTCAGCCTGAAGCCTAGAGTGGTAGCCAATGCTATTCTCAGGCCTCTTGCTGAAGCTATGGATAGAAAGGATATCCAGCCTCTAGCTGAGGCTATCTTAGCTCCTTAGTGAAGGAGCTGGAAAACACTGACTTGGTTCCTCTGCAGTGAGTCATTCCTTCAGATTTGCCATGGCCTAGAATCTAGAATCATCTCCACGCAAACACCACAGACTTTTGAATAACACAGGGTTTTGTATTTACAGAACTGAAAAGTTGGCCACAACTGCCCAGAAATTAATCATATGCCAAATTGAAACTTGGGTGCCAATAATTTAGAAAGTACTGTGTTTCAGAATCTGTTCTTTTATTTTTTGTTCTTGGGGTTTCCCCCCCTCTCACAATAGCCATAGAGGAAATGGGAAAGGGCAAATAAAAACTGCCACTTTCCAATCACTTCACTTCTAGGGAAAATGTAAGGATGACTTTGAAAGCTACTTTATCTCTCTGAAAAAATGGGTTGCCCATGGGCTTTAGTGATAGAGAGTTGTCTCCTTTTGTAAGTAGTTCTGACATTCATCTCTATGCATCTCTACCTAGACTTCTATCATTTTGCTCCTTTATTGCTATGGGATCACTTGTCACTTGGCCCAGCCCCAATTCAATTTCTGGTCTTGAAACACAAATACCAAGATTAAAAATAATGTCCACAGTAACTTAAAAATCCATGAAAGCAAATCATTCATGCAGCAGTACTCCTTGGCCAAGTTGAATCATGGTGCCTCTGCTTGGAGACAGGCAGAAATCTACTGTAGGCAGTTCCCTGTGTCCCTTTAATTTAGAGATCAAAGGCCCAATTGAAAGAGTTATTTGAGTAAAAGCTGAAAGAAGTTACACTGAGTGGGGGTAGAGCTAATGCAAAATCTAGAGGGTTATTACAATACCTGTGTCTTAGAGATTTTGGGAAACTGCAAACTTCTTAATTTAATTCATAAAATATTTACCATTTACACCTCAATGTGCATTTTACTTTATAATTTTAAAAGCTATTTCACATGTATTATCACATACAAGCTATTGAGGCAGGAGCCCTTTGAGGAAAATACTACCATACTTACTTTGCACTTGGGCCAGGACTCAGAAAGGTTATATGATTTAACCAAGATCATATAGCTAATATTCAACTCCAGATCTGTCTGATTTTCAGCCTGGGGTTCATTTCACCATATCCCTTGTTTATGCTTACTATATACAAAAGTAGTGTGCCTGGTTTCAGGGAACTACAGGTTAGAAAACATTGCCCTGACCTCTTTAAGGCTAAGACAGAAACACTCTAATACAAAGTAGATGTGATCACCATAAAATGGCAGGAGCACACACTGTGGAGATTCTGAGGAGGATAGAACCATATTTTGTTGGGAGACTAGGATCTTGACAAAAAATAGGTTTAAATTGAAGCATGAAAACTGGGCATACTGTGAGCAGGTAGGGGTGGGAGTTAGGGACACATTATGAACTAAGAGGACAACATGAGAAAAGGAAGAAAGAGTATAGTACATGATGAAAACATAGAACCAGGTTCTGGCCAAAGAGGGGTTATTTGTAGGAGAGGGGAAATAGGTTAAACACACAGTAGAGTGTTTGAGGACTATGATAGGGCCTTTTACTCAATTTGCAAGGCTGTGGGAAGCCCACAGTGGAGCATAAAGATTGCTCATTGGGAAGATTTCCATTGGTCTGGAAACAGTATGTAGACTAGATTGGCATGTGCGCAGCTTTCGATTAGGGAGGACAATGAAGAATCCTTCAAAAAAAAGCTATGATGACAATTGTGATACAGGGAGAGTAGCTGACAAAATGAGGTCAAGCAAAATCCAGAAGAAAATCAACAGAGTCAAGAAATAATCCCCAGTGAAAAGTCTATTCTTTGAAGATGAACCATTTCTTTGGGCTATTTGTGAAGCTGGAGGGAAGCCCTGTCACATTAAAAGGCCATTAACTGGAGCATCCTCTAGGGCACCTTGGGGGATGAGACATCACCTGGCTCCACAACTTCTAACTTACAGAACTCAGAAAAATGAAGTGTACAGTTTACTTCCATATGGGAGCCTTGGAGGCATTTCAGTGTTTGCAGAGAATTTAATGTAGGGAGAGTAATTAGTGCCGACATCAGACATAGGACGAGATCCAGTAAAAACATGCATGCGTGTCCTGATTCTAAAACAACAATAAAAATGTGTGTGGAGAGGGGGTGCCGAAGCTAAAAGTCTAGCCTGGGCTTATATCTGTTTCTTGAGCTGGATCCATGATGCATAATCCGCCGTAGTTCCCAGGTCATCCCTTTTCTGCCACACACAACTGTGACACTCTCCTTCCCAGATGTTGGAACAGACTAATGTCTACCATTCACTGG
Organism: Noctilio leporinus; assembly: GCA_004026585.1. Taxonomy (NCBI): domain Eukaryota; kingdom Metazoa; phylum Chordata; class Mammalia; order Chiroptera; family Noctilionidae; genus Noctilio; species Noctilio leporinus. Next base: position 26,258 of record PVIW01010412.1, read on the forward strand.
CAGCTCTGAAAGATGATGTTATTTGCAATCTCACCAGCTCCCAATGAACTACAGGCCCAGCTGGTCACTAGGATGTCATACATAAGAGGGGGAAAATTCCATTGAGGGCGAGCAAAAATAAAGCTGTGTCACAGTAACCTTCTTTTAGGAAGCACCAACTGACACGTAGAATGTACACACATGCACATGCATGCCCACACACATGCACACACACACATGTATGTGCATGCATCCTCATTCAACTTTACCCCTGACATGGCCCCTCACATGTTCTAAATTAGCAAGCACTTCATGTTGATGCCAGACTGGAATCAGAAGTGAAACTCTGTCATGTTTTCCTTTCAAAATTCCTCTCCACTGCTGACTTGTTACAGAACTAAGTATTGAGTTCTATAAAAGCATTCTTTACTGTCCTAATTTAACCTCCTGTCCCTTGACATTGTGCTAAAATTTTAACAATTTTTTTAAAATTAGTACTAGGACAAGCCCTCCATTTCTTTATTTATTTATGCCATTTTAAATAGAAACAACAGCTCCAATTCCATTTTCCTGTCTCTCACGGAATCATGGAATTGGGAGCACAAAAGGACACAAAGGTTCTCCTGCCCATCAACTTGTGTTAAACATCAGGAAGGAGACAGGCAAGAGGGTGGCTGGCCCAGGCAAGGGGTCTGTTTGCTTGTTTGTTTGTGTTTTCCCTGTTTGTTTTCCCTGACAAAAAAGGGTGAAGGAAAAGGGAATTGTGTGAGGACAGAGAGGTGATCTGCAACACTGGCCTATTGCAAACTTGTCCCTCTGGTGGTCTTTATTACCTTTTTCTGAAATGTATCTTATTGTTTAAATGTAAATTTTTGGGGAGTAACCTTGATTAATGACTTTATATGATATTCAGGTATACAAGATTATAATTCAATATCTGTCTAGCTACCTTCGGCCTTTATCCTTTTCCCCTCCTCCAGCCCTCTTTTCCCTCTGGTAGCCACTGTTCGGTTTTCACCGATGAGTTTGCTTTAAAAAGTAACCTACTAGCCCTGGCTGGTGGCACAGTGGATAAGGCATTGGCCTGCAAACCCAAAAGTCGCTGCTTTGATTCCCAGCCAGGGCACATAACCAGGTTGCAAGCCAGGTCTCCAGCCAGGTCCGTAGCTGGAGGCAGGTGAAAGGCAGCCATTCATTAATGTATCTCTCCTTCTCTGCCTCTCTCCCTTTCAAAATAATAAATGAAATAATAAATAATTAATGAAATATTAAAAAAAAAAAAGTAACCAACTAGCAAAACTAACAGAAACTCTGCTGGCCTTTTGAGACCAGCAACACTGCAGTTACTTACTAGAGAAGGGCTGAAGAGGTGTTAAAGTATAGTTAAGCACACTCAAATTTTAAGTAAACTAGAATAAAACCATTGTCACAGTGTTAACAACATTTTAAAGCAAACTTTTAGAGATCCAGGGTTCTGGCTGCTGCCAATAGTAGCCCTCCCCACACCCCCCAAACATATTGCAGAAATATTTGGCTATCTCTTCTTTCCAAATAAAAAGTAGAGGACACTCTGATAACTAAATGCAAACAGTATGACAGTTCTTCCACAAACACATGCATTTAGTGAAATATTCTTAAGCAACAAAGAGAAATGCATGGTTTATTCATGTGTATGCACAATACTGTATGCAAAGGTTAAATGTGTATATGTATATCTAAAGGTTCCTGCTCAGCATTTTTCCTTGGCCAGATGTGATTAACTTTCTATTAAAATTTGACTCTTTTTCATAAAGTATTTAATTTAATTATCAAATTTATTATCTTTCAAAAATGCAGTAGAAAGGCATGTGTTCGATGCTTCACAGCTGGAAGACCAGCTCTCCCATAGCAGATTAAAGTTTGGATCTTTCTGAGTTTGAACAAAACACAAACCAGTCTTCTAAATAATGACATTTTGACTGATTTCTTATGTTATAATGAAATGCAATAACCAACACTGCTTTTAGTAATTAGTAAGGAGATACTCCCACTTTTCATACCTACATCAGAGCTTCATGTCAAGTTTGATCTTAAAGTCGTCTTCTTTCAAAAATGCTACTTCAATTTTTTAAATTTAATTTTATTGTTATTGTATTACATCCATCCCCTTTTTACTCCCCTCTGTCCCCTTCCCCACCCACCCACTCCCCCACAAAGTCAATCCCACTTGTTGTCCATGTCCATGGTTCTTCCATACTAGGTTCTTGACTAAACTGCTCCCCTTCTTTGCCTCCTCCTCCCCCCTCCCCCCGCCCCCTTCCCCCTGCTCACTGAAGGTCCATTCACTGTATTCATGTATCTGGTTCTGTTTTGCTTGTTGTTTGTTTTGTTCATTATTGTCCTGTAATGGGTGAGATCATATGGTATTTGTCTTTTTAAAGGTTGTCATTCATGGTCCACTGGGCACCATAGATTGCAAATGTCTGCTTTGTTTCCAGGGTCAGTAGCAACAGAGGTGGTCAAGCAGCGAATCAGGCATGATAATTTAAAGGAAAATTATTTTTAAATGTTGGAGAGGAAAAGAGGTAAAAATTGCTCAAATGCCTGGACAGAAAACTGGGTTCTCTTCCCAGCAGGTGCTAAGTAAACCCTATACATTCTGTGTAATCAGTCTTTTGAGAGAAGCAACAATTATGATGCCCATTTTTTTAGAGAGAGAGAACTTTTCTGTTCTTGGAGATAGCACATTCATGTGGCCTATGTGTACAGCCTCAAAGACCGTTAGAGGAATGAATGAAGCCTACCCCACTAAATCAGGACTTAGGGATTTTGAGGCTTAAAAGAAAAAATTCAACCACTTTATTTTCTCTTATATTTCTAAATATTGCTATGCAAATAAATACAATTAATGAATCATCCAAACAAAAAGGAACAGGTTTGGACTGATAGCCAGCAAGGTACTAGAACTCATAGGAGGATCTACAAATGATTTTCTACTGTTTACACTAAAAGTATTGAGAGGTTATAGACCTTCTTCAAAATGATGGGTCTACCCAAAGACAGGTCCTTGACAAAATCAGGAAAAAATAGAGGGGACATCTGACCCAGTTGGGGTGGTTAAAAATTAAACTGGACCCTGGCTGGTAGCACAGTGGATAAGGCGCAGGCCTGCTAACCCAAAGGTCGCAGGTTCGATTCCCCAGCCAGGGCACATAACCAGGTTGCAAGCCAGGTCTCCAGTCAGATCTGTGGCTGGAGGCAGGTGAAACACAACCGTACATTGAAAAAAAAAAAAAAAAAAAAAAAATTAAACTGGATATATCTGAGGTAAAATCAAAACAGATTACAACTCATAGAACAGAAGAAAGACATTTTCAGATTATATATCTGATAAGAGGTTAATATCAAGAATATATGAAGAAATCCTACAACTCAATGACAAAAACAATTCAAAAAATAACTACCCAATTCAAAAATGGGCAAAAAACAGGAATAGATAAATGGCCAATGAGCACATAAAAAGATATTCAATATCATTAGTAATTAAAGAAATGCAAATCAAACCACAATGAGATTTCACTTCACACTCATCAGGATGGCTAGAATAAAAAATAAAAAATAAAAACAAGTATCGGTGCACATGTGCATTACGGTCATGTAAAATGGTGCAGCCACTGTGGAAAGCAATATGGTAGTATTTCCTCAAAAAAACTAAACATAAAATTACTGTATGACCCAGCAATACTACTTCTAGTATATACCTACAAGAGCTAAAAGTAGGAATTGAAACAGACATTTGTACACCCATATTTATAGCAGCATTCTTCACATATGAAAAGATGCGTATATGTACATATAGACACTGGGATTATTATTCAGCCCTTTAAAAAGGATGAAATTCTGATATATCTACAACATGGATCAACCTTGCAGACCTTATGCTAAATGTGATAAGTCAGACACAAGAGGATAAATACTATATGATTCTACTGGAATAGGCAAGTTCCTAGAGACAGAAAGTAGAATGGTGGTCACCAGGACTTGGGGAAGGGAGAGAAATAGGGAGTTAGTGTATATACAGAGTTCAGTTTAGAATGATGAAAACCCTCTGCAGATGGATGATTGCTATGGTTGCATAACAATTAATATGTAATTACTGTCACTGAGCTGTATATAAGAATGGTTTAGCCCTGGCTGGTGGCACAGTAGATAAGACACCGGCCTGTGAACCCAAAAGTGGCTGGTTCAATTCCCCAGCCTGGGCACATAACCAGGTTGCAAGCCAGGTCTCCAGCCACATCCATAGCTGGAGACAGGTAAAAGGCAACCATAATTGATGTTTCTTTACCTCTCTTCCTCTCACCCTTCCCCTCCCTCTAAAAATAATAAATAAAATCTTTAAAAAAATAAAAATAAATTAATAAAACTTACTGTTTAAGTAAAGATGCTTTTAAATAGTCCAGCTCTGATTCTATCATAGCCACCCCTTAAGTGAGTTGAAAAGCTGTTATAACCACCTTTTATCTGCTTCTCCTAATTATTTCCACAAGAAGATTCTTCTCAAGGACATGGAGAGAGACTGGATCTCTGGGTTAGGAGATCATCATTTGCAGCAGCTCAGAGAGTCTGTGCTTGCAGGTATCTCCCAGAGATGTCAACTTAGAACCAGGATAAAAGGAATAACAATCACTAGCAGACTATCATCAAGAGTGAAAAGAAACGAACCCATTCCTGTCCTCCATGGGCCAATATTGTAACTTGGGGAACACTAGTCTCAAGGGATAAATTCTCCCTTCCCTTCCAAGAGCTGTGGCAGCAGGGATATTTTAAGGAGACATTACTAGCCCAAGTACTTACTCTCTTTTTCTTTTCTATTCTTCAGTTTGTTAAAATCACTTTCCTTTTGTCATTTATATGCATGGTTCCCTACCTTTACTCTATAATTATTAATAGTGAAATAGTTATACATTTTTGGATTATTTAAAAAGTAATTAGAAGGGTATTATTAGTCTTGCAATAAATCTCATGTTATGGAAGAGAAAGAAAGCTTATGAGGAAACAAAATAATACAAATTCAGGTCAGGGTGTGGAAAGTACAACTCAAGTTAATGGCTATTAATGGAAGAGCCTTCGGGCCCTCACATTGCTGGCAAATGGTACAGCCAGGGCATTCTGTCACTTTGTATGATTGCCCAGTTTCTTCACCATGGGAGATTTGAACTCCAGGTCAACTTGACCATTTCCCTTTCCCATGACTTCATGTGTATTTCAGACAGATAGCTGCAAAAGGATATGATAGGATCATACCAACTTTTTTTTTCATGATCTTTGGAGCTGAGTTTCCCAGAGAAATAGCTTTGAGATCAATGGGAAAGTAAAAATGTAGCCAGGTCATATTTATTCTTTTCTTTGGTTATTGGATCTCAACCCTGGCAGTATATTTGATGAAAGATGGAAATTGATCTTTATTAAAATTAAAAATGGCTAATCTGCAAAAGCCTGTTAAATGAATGAAAAGATAAGCAATAGCTGGGGAGAAAATGTTTGAAAAACATGGACTTGTATTTAGAATATGCAAAGAATTCTTAAAATTCAACTACTAAAAAGAAATTTAAAAATGGACAAAAGGTCTGAATAGAAATCTTACCAAAGAAGATATATAGATATTATATAGCATATGAAAAGATACTTTAGCACCATATCTCATTAGGGAATTGAAAATTAAAATAATTCTATACTACTATATGAAGCTCTGCCAGGAAAAACTTCAGCCATTGTTAATATAACAAAAATATTTTGTGCAATATCAATGTAACCTGGCAACCAAGGACTGTGAACTGGAATGTACATGCATGAACAACAATGACTTCACTGTAGTAGTCAGTGGGGGCAGTAGATGCCATTGAGTGATGTATACTGTGTGGTCATCACATTCAAATGACTGAGCCAGTGAGCAACGCATCTGTATCAAATTTTGGGTTAAGCTTGAGCAGTCCTCTGCGGAAACCTTTTGGATGATTCAGAAGGCCGCAGCTATGGGCACCTTGTGATTGGCAGCCTCATTACAGCAACACACCTGCCCATGCATCACATCTGTGCAGAGATTTTTGGCAAAATATTAAATCACCCAGGTGACTGAGCCCCCCTGTAGCCCAGCTTTGGTACCTGGTAACTTCCAGTTTTTCCCTAAACTAAACGGAAAGAGATTTCACACCATCAGTGAGATTCAGGAAAATAGGATGAGGCAGTTGATGACGATTGGGAGAACTGTGAGAGGCCCCAAGGAGCCTGCTTTGAAGGGGACTGAGGCATCATTGTCCTTTGTACACTGTTTCTTTTCTCTTGTATCTTGTTCAATAAATGGCTCTGTTTTTCATATTACATGGCTGGAAACCTTGTGGGTAGACCTTTTACACTTTTCAGAATGGCTACAATCCAAAACACAATACCAAATGCTGGTAGGGATGTGGTACAATAGGAACTCTCATTGATTACTAGTGGGAATGAAAAATGGTACAGCCACTTTGGAAGACAGTTTGGTGGTTTCTCACAAAACTAGCTATAACTCTTACCAGATGACCCAACAAATGTCGTGCTCCTCAACATTTACTCAAGTGAATTGAAAATTTACATCTACATAGAAACCTGCACATGAATATTGATAGTAGTTTTATTAAGAATTGCTTAGAAAAAAAAAAAAAAAAGAATTGCTAAAACTTGGAAGCACCAAAGACGCTTTCAATAGGTGAATGGATAAACAAATTGAACACATCCAGACAATGGGAAAGAAGGTAATCTGAAAAAGCTACATACTCTATGATACTAACAATAACACATTCTGGAAAGGGCAAAACTATGAAGATAGTAAAATTATCAGTGTTTGCCAAGGGATGAGAATAGGAGGGAGAAATAGATGAATCATGGGGAATTTTTAGGGCAGTGAAACTATATTAGATGATACTATATTGATGGATACATTATGCATCTACCAAGGCCCATTAAAATATACAACACCAAGAGTGAATCGTAATGTAAACTATGAACTTTATTTAACAATAATATGTCAATTTTGGCTCATCAATCATTAACAAATCTATCACATCAATGCAAGATACTGATAATAGGGAAAACTATGGGGAGGGAGCAGGTGATACATGGGAACTTTTTGGACTTTCCATTCAATTTTTCTGTAAACCTAAAACTGCTTAAAAAAAAAAAAAAGTGTATTAATTTAAAGATGGATAAATATTTTAAAATACTAATGCCTAGACACCACTCCAGGGATTCTGATTTGATTAGTGTCCAGTGGTATACATGGGTTTCCCTGAGGTTGTCAAGGGCTTACATTCACAGTTTCTTGCCAAAGAGTGAGTTTCCAAAGACAGAATTTTCAGCCCTATCCTTCAGCATCACTTAAGAAAAGTGCAGGTTTGTTGCTATTTTAGGAAGTTACCAAACTAGGGGTGACTAACTGGAATCCAAGACCATCGGAATAGAGAGTCTAGGACTTAAGGATTTACAAAAACCCTTGCTGGGAATAGGTTTAAGAAATAAAGTGGTTAGAGCTTCAGATGAAAAGTGATTTCTTTTCTCTAATTTTTTTTTCCTTAAAAGTATGCAGGAAGGTTTTATTTTGGCAGGGGCGGAATAACATAGTCACTTTGGGCTGTAGCTTCTGGTACTTTTCTTACTGGTGACTAAAAGTATGCCCCGCTTTCTTTCACTTTAGGGCTGTCTTCTGACTAAGCAGTAAGTTAACCATATCATTGTAATGGAAGATGATGGCTTACTATGTTACTCCTTCTCAACAATTGACAGGGTGCACCAAAAGCCTCCACATTATTCATGGCCCCTGGCCCAGCGATTTTCTAAATGCTGGCAAAGCTTCACCTATAAAGATGTTCGTTTTACAGCACGGATAATGTTACACAGAAAACATTTTGAAAATACGTAACAGGGGACTACTCCTTAAAAAGTTTCCTTGTAACATTCCCATTCCAGCCCCAAGGAGAGGCAGGAGGGAATGCCACCTAGGGTGGAAAGAATTTGTGGAACAGGGGAAGTCTGTGAGTAGGAAGAAATACTGCAAATCTCTTGCCATCTCTGAAGGAGAGGGGAAAGGGTGGGGAGCTGAGTTGGGGGAAATTGGCAGGTGCTCATGTTCTGGTTTCCCTGCTCTGCACCCAAATTCTAGAACAGGGCACATTAAATGGGTTGGGTTCATGGTTGCCTAGTATGAAAGCTCCTACAGGCATCAGGGAGAAGATTCCTGTACAGCCACGTCCCACACGGGGTTGGAGGGCTGCTAGCTCAGCATCGGTGGTAGGAAGGGGTCAGTGAGGAGCCCTGAGGCCATGAAGCTGGACCCCCAGCATTCCTTTTAGCTCAGGAACTTTACAGGTCTCTGTGTGCCTCAGTATGGGCACAGATGAAGGAAAGCTGGGCTCGTGACCTTAGCTTAGGACACAGGGGTGACAGTGTGCTGAGACTTGAAAACAGGATACACATGGCTAGTACCATGAAATCCAGTGGCTCAAAAATGCCATAAGAGACTGTCATACCTCAGCAGACAGCAGGCCCAGGACAAATCCAGACCTCCCAATCATCACTGGCAGGCAGTGAGGGTGCAGCCTTTAGCTAGCACCCCCAACCCTTCTGCAAATCCAGATGCATTCTCAGGAAGGTGCTGAGGAAGAAGACCTGACATTTATCTGAAGAAACCTACCTGATTGAGACTACTTCACCTGGAAAAAACTTAGAGCATTTTCATTTTCTTCCTTCAATAATAGTGGTGGAAGCCAGAAAAGTAGGGTTGGGTCAATGGTGGAAAATAAACTACCTTTCTTCTCCCTTTGAGTAGTGCTGTACTAAAATTTCAAACCACTGTATTTAACACATAGCCAGGTTACCCTCAAGGCAGCAGGTTGGAAGAACCTTCTTTAAATTCTAAAATCGGAGAAAAATGCATTAGATACTGATGTTGGGGTGTCCACAATAAGAAACTGATGCTCTGCCTGTTGTTCTGTAGTGACATCACTAACTGGCAATCTCCAGACCTCACAAAGACAGTTCACGGAGTGCCTGACCCCCCATCTAAATGGATAAGCAAGGCTCAGCAGAGAGTTTAGAACAACTTCCCATGTGAGAGAGAAACAAATACAAGGACTCAGAAGAACCTGGGACAATACAAAGAGTAGAGGGGAAAACTTTTTAAAATCATTAACATGTTCAAGAGAAAGGAGATTCTCATAACAATGACAAAAAGAGGAATAATCAGCACAAGAAAAGAACATTAGAAATTACAAACAAGCCCTGGCTGGTGGCTCAGTGGATAAGGCTCCAGCCTGCAAACCCAGCTGGTTTGATTCCCAGTCAGGGCACATAACCAGGCTATAAGCCAGGTCTCCAGCCAGGTCTCCAGCCAGGTCCATAGCTGGAGGCAGGTGAAAGGCAACCATACATGGATGTTTCTCTCCCTTTCTTCCTCCCTCCTACCTTTCTCTCTAAAAATAATGAATAAAATCTTTTTAAAAAAGAAAAAGAAGTTACAAACATAACAGGTAAAATTTAAAAACAACATAATAAAATCAAGGAAATTTCTCAGGAAATAAATTTTAAAAGAGACAGGAAAGTTCAGTAGGATAAAAAAAAAACAACTATCAGAAAATTAGAGCATCAATTTAGAGGGTTGTATTAGTTATCCACGGCTGTGTAACAAATTATTCCAAAGTTTGCTGGTGTAAAACAACAATAAACACGATGTTACACAGGGTTTGCAGGTCACCATGTGCTTAGCTGAGTGGCTCTGGCTTAGAGTCTGTCCTAGGTTGTGGTCAAGATGTTGGTAAGGACAGTAGTCACTTAAGGGCATGATCAGGCTGCAGGGTCACTTCCAAGATGGCTCCGTCACAGGGTAGTTCCTTGCTGGTTGCTGACAGCAGGCTCGGGTCCTTTTCATGACATGGCAGCTGGCTTCTGCCAGAGCAAAGAATCCAAGAGAAAGAATAAGCATTCCAATGCATTCTCTCTACTAGAGGTAAGTGACTAAGACTGGCTCAGGGAGAGGGAGCTAGAAAACTGCAATGAGCTGACTCGCAGCAGTGCCAGGGAGCGGTATGGTGAGGTGGAAAGAACACAGGTTCTGATGTCAGCTAGTCATGGGTTGAATCTTGGCTCCTCCTCAAGCAAATCATGTACTCTCTCCACAGCCTTCTCCTATATAGAATGGGTGTAATATTGTCACTATACTATAAAGGATTTTATAAATTTGTGAATAAACTGTTTAAAGTGACTTGCACATGGTAGGTACCAAATAAATCAGTTATTATTACTAATGTTGAGGGGCCTTTGGGTAAGATAGAAAAGACATGGTCTGCTGTGAAGTCCTGGCTAAGTCCCAACCCAAAACTCAGTAAAATAGCAAAAATGCCTCTGAACATCCTCAATGAGGGACAGCTAAGCAGTTGGTGTGTGCTGCTTTATCACTTCTGAATAAGATCGGGGATTCTACTTAGAACCCAGAGAAATGTTCCGGTATGTGGGTCTTTATTTGAAAGAAATGATTCAGCTGACGACAGGTCTTGTTTTGGTTTTTAGTTCTTGGGAGGTCTTTGCTTAAAGCAGGAGGAGAAAAGTGTTTGAATCTTCAGCCTCACAGATGCCATAACAGCATGATTCCATGAGTAGCAAGAAGGTATTGACCACCCTTAAGTCAAAACTGTCCCAGTTAGACTAGCTTCCAGTGGTAAATATAGGCCTAAATGGTTTTCCACCTGACCCTGAATGTACAAACAAATCTCTATTTATAGCCTACCTGGCTTTTGCGAAATAGGTGATATAGGCTATGGATAAACAAGACAGCTTTTTGTGGTGATGTTGGCTCAGATTATCAAGGCAGGAGGTATATTAGTGATCATACTAACTCTGGTTTGTATCTGCCTCCCCACGTTCCACGAGCATCATTGTTTTTGATCCTCAACAACTTTGAGAATTAAAAAAGTCAAAACTTTTTTTTTTTTTTTTTTTTTTGGAAATTACTGGAATTTTATTTGCCTCAGACTTATGACTTGGAACCAAAGACATTGTGCAAAGAAAGCAAAGATTAAGTACACTTTTGGGAGCAGGAGACGATACACATTGGTAACATAGGAGATCAGGTTGACAAAGAAAAAGCCATCCAATGCACTATAGAGATTGCAATATTCAATAGCATTTTCAAGAAAACCTTTTTTAATAAAGAGCAAAAAAATTAAGCAAAGTTTACAGTAGACATAAATCTTATACAATTTAAAAAGCATTTTTTTTCAGATCATAGAGCATAAAATGGAAAAATGTCTATGCAGGTGAAGTCTAACTACTGTACATTAATCACCTATTAAAGTTGCTTATATGTACCACAGTGTAAAAAAAACAATACCAAACAAATAAAAAAATCTCGAAAATTGCCTGATGAAAAATAAAATAACCAGTGACTTTTAATGGCTTCTCCTGGTTATCAGTGCTACAAAAAGACAAAAAATCTTCTCATCTGAACAGGTGATAAAACCAGGCACAATCAAACCATTACCAAATTTGACCCACCCATAGAAATATACTATCCACTCACATATTTTCCATCAAAAGCTTTGTTTTAATCTTTGAATCTTTGAGGTCCATTTGGTCACAATATGTTACAAATAGTTGTGTATGTGTGTTTTTTTACACTATGATATCATATGTTTGTCTGGCACTATCCTAAAGCTAGTTTATAGATGATGATGATGCTATAGAAACAACCCAGTGCCCATACGACAGATGAATGCACTAGGCAGAAATGAGACAGGGGAGGAAGGAATTGAGCTTTACCAAGGAGAAAGGTCCTGTTGATCACTCATCATCAGTCCCACTTGCTTCTGACTGTTCATTGTCATCCTGCTCTTCATCACTGTCGAAATCACTCACAACAGATTTGGCTTTTCCTCGATTGGGCCTTTTCTTGCCTTTTCCTTTGTCCCGACTTTTCTCGTCTTTTTTATTGAGCTTGATTTTCACCTTAACAGACTTTGCTTCAGACTCTGACTCCTCTTCTTCGTCTTCCTCCTCCTCCTCATTGCTTTCTTCCTCACTCTCCTCCTCTTTGGCAATTTTCTGCCGTGCGCTCTTAAACACTGACTGCAAGACGATGGAGTCTTCATAGATCTGGGATCCCTCCAAGTTGAATGTCTGAGCATTATGACAGAGAAGCATGACATCCTTCTCCAGGTCGCCCAGGCTCCGGTACTTATGATTACGAATTCTTTCCTTTATTTTTTTGAAATCCACTGGTTTCCTAATTAATTCGTAATATTCTGGTAATTCTTTTCTGGAAGGTAACTGAATGAAGACTTCGCTGAGCTGTCGCCCTGAACTGTCTTTGTAGTTGATCACAGTATCAATGATAGCGTTCATCTGCTTTGTCAGTTTGGGGGGGTTTGGTGGCAGTTTCTCCGCAGGAGGGCAGCCTCTTCTCTTCTTAGCTTTTTCTACATCTTCTTTTGCAGGATCTTTATCCACATTTCTTCGTCTTTTTCGCTTCTTAAGCCGTACTTCCTCTTCCATTTCTTCCAAATTGCCGTCTTCAATGGCCATGCTTGGTGATCGACTCCCGCTGCCTCCCTCAGACTCATGCTCAGCTATAACAGGTCCAAAGTCAAAACTTTTATTTCCAGTTTTGCAAATAAGGAAACCAAGACTCAAAAGGATGAAGCAACATTTCTGCTATTGTACATTTTTGTGCAGAACTAAGACCAGAGTTTAGGTCTTCCTGGGGTCCATTCTTGCTCCCAGCACCTTGCCATCCCATGACACTTCACTGGCAATAGGAGGGGATAAGCCTTCACAGTCATAGCAGTGGCCTTCTAATTTGGGGTTCGCTGGACAAAGCCTGCCCCAATGACAGATATTTAGGCCTATGCCTCGGGTCTTAGAGTTCCATTAGAAAGGAGCTCTGTATTGGCCCTATTTTCTTTCCTCTAAAATAAAAATCTGACCTACTTCATTAGTCTGTCCTCAGGGAAGAGAGCAACAATTTTAAATTAAATTATAAATGTATTTGTAAATGTCCTAATATAACATAATGATTCCTTGCCTTCAATGATGCTTTTTCCCCTTGAGAATCTAAAATAAGTTTATTTATATTATTTCAATTAATGCAAATCTTTTCTGGAAAATGAAAGATATAAAATTCTAGTAATTACTTCCAGGGAACCCATACAAATCATTTGCCTGTTTGACCTCAGAATCATTCTCTGTAGCTCTCCCAAGATACTACATTTCCCAGGCTCCATTGCTCACTGGCTTTCTGCTATAAGTGGCCAATGGGAGGAACAGAGGAGTTTGGAGGTAGGGAGGAAGGTAGAAGGCAGAGTATTTTTTTTCCTTAAATATATTTTATTTATTTTGCTATTACAATTGTCCCAATTTTTCCCCCTTTTCCCCCCTCCACCAAGTACCCCATTTCTTCTGACAATTCATGTCCATGTGTCATGCATATAAGTTCTTTAGTTTCTCCATTTCCTTTATTCTTCTTAACAACTCCCTATCTATTCTGTCACCACCAATGCATACTTTTCTTTTCCTTTCACATCCAGACAATTCACCATTTAATTACTGCCTTCTGTCAGCCTCTCAAGTCATATTAATACAAAGCTTTCTCTTCATTATTTCAAAATGCCTACATTAATTCATCTGTTTAAAGAATTACTCTTTTAAGTAATATGAGTTGCAATATTACCAAACACATGCAAAAATACATTTATACACATACATATTTTTACACATATCTAAAGTACATATTGGATTTTGAAGAGTTAATACAAAAAGTTTAAAATATGTCAATAGCCTATATAATTATTACATGTTAAATGATAGTATTTTAGATATATTGTAGCAAATTAAGCAGTTTTTTCCTTCTTTGATACTTATTTTACTCTAGAATACTATTTTTGTGAAATATATTACAGAAATGGTGTATTGCAGAACTTACTTTTGTGAAAGTTGTCCTAGAGACTGTGCCAAACCCATAGTAAAACTCATGTGTTTTGAATCAGATCCTCCCCTGTCCAATAATACAACTCAACTTTATTCCAAGCTACTGGAACTATAACTTATTCTTTTTTGGAGTTATTCATCTTAAATAGTTGATTGATTTTTTTTTTTTTTTTTTTGGCTGTGCACAGGTCTTACTTCCTTTGATACCCTCTGTTTTTCCTCTACATGTTTTTAATGAGCTTAAACCTTCAGAAATAATGGTACTTGCAGTGCTCAGCTGGTCCTCAGAGAAGAAATTATTAAGTCTACTAAGTTGAGGTAAAAAAAAAAAAAAAAAAATCCCTAGGATTTAAATAATTTATTTAAGAGTCTGTTGAGGTCGAGATTAGGTATGTTCACATTTCAATAATAAAGTTTACTATAGCATTAATTCCTTTTCCCAAGCATCCCCAGTTTGGGGGCCTTCATAAATGGAAATGTGTATCTCCACTACCTATTGAAAGGAATCTCATCTAATTTACATGGTAATATGAGAATATAGTATATTGCTTATGTACACAAATCATATAGTTTAGTAGTAGTTCCACCCCAAATTGATCTTCATTCTCAGCATCTTTTGTAATCAAGACTGATTTCTCAACACACCCATGACCAGTTGGTTGCTATTTAAAACATAAATTGCTGGCCCTGGCTGGTGGCACAGTGGACAGGGTGCCAGCCTGTGAACCAAGGGCCACTGGTTCAATTCCCAGCTAGGGCACATAACCAGGTTGCAAGCCAGGTCTCCCGCCAGGTCTGTAGCTGGAGGCAAGTGAAAGGCAACCGTACGTTGATGTCTCTCTCCCTCTCTGCCTCTCTCTCTCCCCTCTCTCTAAAAATAATAATAAAATCTTTTATAAATAAATAAATAAATTGCTAACAAAATCTATATATTACACATTCACAAACAAGCACATATTTCGTAACAGTGAATAAGAAAGATAGCATGTATTCTATGTAATATACATCCATATTTAATTCCAATCTAAGAAAACTTAACCTGCAGTAATGCAGACACCAGTAATATACAAAATTATACATTATTTAGTAAAATCTATTTATAAAAAACTCGTAAGTTAAAGTTGGTTCTTATCCATTTACCTCTTCTATATCTTTTGATTGGTGCGTTTAATCCATTTACCTTTAAGGTTATTATTGATAGGTACTTATTCATTATCTATTTTTCCCTTTGTACCTGTGTTCCTGTCTGTCTCCCTGTTTCTTCATTTTCTTAAAGCAGACCCTTTAGCATCTCTTACAATGTTGATTTGGTGGAGATGTGTTCTTTTAGACTTCTTTTGTCTGAGAAACTCCTTATTTCACCTTCCATTTTGAATGAGAGCCTTGCTGGGTAGAGTAATCTTGGTTGTAGACCTTTGTTTTCCATTGCTTGAAATATTTTTTGCCATTCCCTTCTGGTTTGTTGTGTTTCTGTTGAGAAATCGGCTGATAATGTATCAGAGCCCCCTTGTATGTTATTAGCTGTTTCTCTCTTGCTGCTTTTAGGATTCTCTCCTTGTCTTTGAAATTTGCCATTTTAATTATGATGTGTCTTGGAGTGGGCCTATTTGGGTTCATCTTCATTGGGACCCTCTGTGCTTCCTGAGCTTGCATGACTTTTTCTCTCCTCAAGTTAGGGAAGTTTTCTGCCATTACTTTTTCAAACAGGTTTTCTATTGCTTGCTCCTCCTCTCCTCCTTCTGGTATCCCTATGATACAGATATTATTATGTTTCGTGTTGTTCTGCAGCTTTCTTAAAACTTCTTCATTCTTTTTCAGTCTTTTTTCATTTTGTTGCACTTCTTGGGAATTTTTTTCTGTTGACCTCCAGTTCAAAGATCTGATCCACTGCTTGATCTAGCCTGCTTTTGATTCCTTCTACTGTGTCCTTCAATTCAGAAATTGTATTTTTTATTTCCTCCTGGCTCTTATTGATGGTTTCTATAACCTTTTTAATGCTGGTGTAGTTCTCAGCAAGTTCCTTGTATCTTCCCTGGAGTTCTTTGTAGTTCCCCTGTAGTTGTTTGTAGTTTTCTTTGAAATCACTGAGCTTATTGAGCTTCTCTATCATCATTATTTTGAATTCCATGTCTGATAGTGTGCTTGCCTGTATTTCATTTCACACTCTTCCTGGGGATTCCCCCTTTCCTTTCACTGAGGGTTTGTTTCTTTGTCTCCCCATTTTACATGACTCATGTTTGTTTCTGCTTCTTGGATTGGTCTGCTTTGACTTACTGTCTTAGTGGTGTGTCAGAAGCCAGAGCATTTATTACCCAGTTTCTTTCTCCTTCAAGCAGCATTCCCTACAGTGGTTGCATCTCCTCTGTGGTTCTAGTCCCTGACAACAATCTTCTCTGGATCCACTCCTGCTGCTGGCCCAGCTCCCAGCTTGGTGTGGCTTGCTCACACCATCTCCATCCTCTGTCTTTCTGGCCCCAATGGAAGTAGTTGCTTCCAGTTGTTGCTATTCTCTGAGTTGCCTCACCATGCCTTGCAGGCCTTCTGGCTCTTATTCCTTTGTCACCAGTTGTTTGTGATAAATTCCATCTGTTGCACTCATGGTACTGGCTCTCTTTTCCTCATTGGGCCCCAGCTGTTTGGGAACCCATAGAGAAAGTGGAATAGAGGGATGCCTTCACCTGGGAAGAGATCTTAGCCTCTTTGGACTTAAGCTTCCTTTCCTGAAAAGTGATTTCTCCTATCAGTTTTGTAGTTACAACTGATTAAGTAGGTGGGTGATTCTCTGACTTTGCCAGAACACATGGCTTCCACTCCTGTTTCCAGTAAGATGTTTTATTAAAGTAAATTTAAAAAGTTTTGTTAAGCCTTACCAAGGCCAATTCATCAATCAACTGACAGGCCACGTGAAAAATAAGAGAAAGTGATAACAAGTTGAGTGATTCCCTCAAAATTTTACCAGACACCATTGTCTAAACAAAGCTGAGTAGTCTTCAGGCAAGTATTTTAAAGAACAGACTAAATCAAAGGACTTAGAATTCATTGGCAAGTACTGTTTGTACCACTTTTTCCCTCCTTTATGGAATATCTAATAGTTTTAAAGGAAAATGCTTTTTAAAACTAACTTTAATTTTTTTAATGTATAATCAGTAGTTTTTAGTGTATTCACAAAGTTGTGCAAATATTGCTACTAATTCCAGAACATTTTACTCACCCCCAAAAGAAAACTCATATTTGTTAGCAGCCACACCCTATTTCTCCCTTCCTCCACCCCCTGACAAATATGAATTTACTTTGTCTTTATAGATTTGTCTATTTTCCGTGTTTCTAAAAAGGAAATCACATAATATGTGGTCTTTGTGACTGGCTTGTTTTACTTGGCATATTTCAAAATCCATCCATGTTGTAGCATGTTTCAATACTTCATTCCTTTTTATTGCCAAATAACATGCCAACATATAACAATACCACACATTGTTTATCCAGTCATCTCATCAGTTAGACATTTGGGTTTTTTCCACTTTGGGTTATTATTAATAATACTGCTACAAACATTCATGTACAACTTTTATACAGATACAGCTAAGGATAAGAATTGCTAGATCACATGGCTAATCTGTATTTAACATTTTGAGGAACTGCCAATATGTTATACAAAGCAGTTATGCTACCTAGCATTCCTACCAGCGGTGTATGAGGGTCCCAGTTTCCCACATCTGTCTTTCTTATTGTATTTTTTATTACAGCCATCCTAATATCTGTGAAGTGGTATTATATTGTGATTTTGATTTGCATTTCCCTAATGACTAATATATAAAGCATTTATTCATATGTTTCTTGGCTATTTGTGCGTCTTCCTCGGAGAAATATTTAGTAAAATTCTGTGTTCATTTAAGAATTGGTTTATTTATCTTTGTATTGTTAAGTATCAAGAGATCTTTATATATTCTGGACACAAGCCTCTTATAAGATTATAATTTGTAAATATTTTCTCCCAGTCTGTGGGTTATCTTTTCAACTTCTTCATGGAGTCTTATAAAGTATAAAAATCTTTAATCTTAATAATGTCAAATTTATCTATTTTTCTTTTATGGTTTGTGTTTTTACTATCATATCACTAAGAAGTCATTGCTGTATCTAAGGCCATGAAAATTTACTTCTTTTTCTTCTAAGAGTTTTATTATCTTAGCTATTACATTTAGGTCTTTGATCTATCTGGGGTTAATTTTTATATGT
>PVIW01010413.1:0-44346 GCA_004026585.1 Noctilio leporinus
TGGTGGGAATGCAGGCTGGTGCAGCCACTGTGGAAAACAGTATGGGGTTTCCTTAAAAAACTAAAAATGGAACTGCCTTTTGATCCAGCAATTCCACTACTTGGACTATACCCAAAGAATCCTGAAACACCAATTCATAAGAACCTATGCACACCTATGTTCATAGCGGCACTATTTACAATAGCCAAGTGCTGGAAATTGCCTAGGTGCCCATCAGTGGATGATTGGATCAAAAAACTTTGGTACATTTACACAATGGAATTCTATATAGCAGAAAGAAAGAAGGAACTTGTACCCTTTGCAACAACATGGATGGAACTGGAGAGTATTATGCTAAGTGAAATAAGCCAGTCAGTGAAGGACAAATTATCATATGATCTCACCCATTACAGGACAATAATGAGCAAAACTAACAACAAGCACAATAGAACCAAGGATATGAATACAAGGAATAGGCCTTCAGTGGTCAGGGGGAATGGGGTTGGGGGGAGGGGGGAGGTAGAGGCAAAGAAGGGGAGCAGCTTAGACAAGAACCTAGTATAAAGGAACCATGGACATGGACAACAGGTGGGATTGACTTTGGGAGGAATGGGTGGGTGGGGAGGGGGACAGAGGGGAGCGAAAAGGGGATGGATGTAATACAACAACAATAAATTTTTTTTTAAATGCTAAAAAAAAAAAAGAGAGAAGAAAAGAAAAGAACTCCTGGGCAACAGTTAACTTGGCATCACATTTTTCTCATTCCTGTTTAACCACCATTGACTTGCAAGCACTGGGACAACAAATGTAGAGCTCACTGGGGAGAGAGTCCCCGTACACAGGAAAGTATTATTGCTTCATCTAGCCCAATGAAACACTCCAGGGGTCTTCAATTTTTTTTTGGCTCCAATTTGGATGAAGACTGGGTCTCTATGTGAATAAGCTAGCATCCAGGCAGGAAGAGAGGGACCATGCCCTCTGTTGGCTGCTGGGATAGACCCTCATGTTTCCTCTTAAGGATGTGAAAGAAAAAGTCTAAAGAAATGCCCTGGGATCCCCTGTCCTGTCTTTCTTTCCCCGATGGTCCACAGCATCAGGGAGAAAAGGAAGAAGAAGGAGTAATAGGGGAAACCAGTGAAGATAAGGAGGAGAGTAAACCAACTGCTCCTCCCTATCAAAATTTAAGAAAGGGGTTAGAATAAAAAAAAAAAAAAAAAAAAAGACATTGAAAACTTCATTCCCTCCAAACAACAGATGTTTCTCCTCTGAGAAGTTCCTATTAGAGGAGAGCTAATTGGATTTGTGAATGCCCCTCTTATCAGCACAGAGAATAGGAACTTTAAGAAGATTAAATTACTCTTAGAAGACCCTCTTGGGCCCTGGCTGGTGGTACAGTGGATAAGGCTTCTGCCTGCGAACCCAAAGGTTGCTGGTTGGATTCTCAGCCAGGGCACATAATCAGGTTGCAAGCCACGTTTCCAGCCAGATCCATAGCTGGAGGCAGGTGAAAGACAACCATACATAGATGTCTCTTTGCCTGTCTGCCTCTCTCCCTTCCCCTCTCTCTAAAAATAATAAATACAATTTTAAAAAAATAAGCCCTGGCTGGTGGCTCAGTGGAAAGGCACCAGCCTGTGACCCCAAAGGTTGTTGGTTCAATTCCCAGCCAGGACACATAACCAGGTTGTAAACCAGGTCTCCAGCCAGATCTGTAGCTGGAGGCAGGTGAAAGACAACCATACATTGATGTCTCTACCTCTCTGCCTCTCTCCTGTCCCCTCTCTCTAAAAATAATAATTTTTTTTTTTAAAAGTCAGTTTTGTGACCCAAATGCTGGCCTGATATTTCCAGAAAGCTACAAAAGATAGAGGAATGGAAGGAAAGGTCAGTTGAAGAATTACTTAGAAAGGCACAAAAGGTATGTCTTAGAAGAGAAAAGGAAAAACAGAAACAACGGCCTAAAAGTATGGAAGAAGTAGTAAAGAGGAGCTGCGATCAGAACCCTCTCCAGAAAAGAGGGGGTAATGTTAAATACTCACAGAAGAGTAAGCAGAAGGATAGAAAAGGCGAGCAAGGAAATTCCCCCAAGACTATAAGTGGAAGCTACAAGTGTAGCTCTGCCTCTCTCTCTCTTCCCCTCTCTCTAAAAATAATAAATAAAATTTTTTAAAAAGAATTGAACATTCTAGCCCTGGCTGGTAGCACAGTGGACAAGGCGCCGGCCTGCAAACCCAAAGGTTGCAGGTTCGATTCCCCATCCAGGGCACATAACAGGGTTGCAAACCAGGTCTCCGGTCAGGTCTGTGGCTGGAGGCAGGTGAAAAGCAACCATACATTGATGTCTCTCTCCCTGCCTCTCTCCCTTCCCCTCTAAAAATAATGAAATAAAATATTTAAAAAAAAAAAGAATTGAACATTCTAATTAAAGCTAGGAAAGAATATATGAGTTTAGTAATAAAAGGTGTAAATAATGGCAAAGGAAATATAATTGAAAGTGTGTTGGGGTTTTTTTCTATGAGTTAAAAGGGCAAACTAAAGTAGACTATGAAGGTTGCAGAGAGTTCAAATAAGTTACAGAGGGTCTGGAAGTTGAAGGATTGTATAGGGAGAAGTAACAAAGAAGGAATAAAGGAAAGAGATGTGCCACATTCATGGGTGAGAATAAAGGACGTTAGAAGTAAGAAACTCAGAAGGGAAAAGGAAACAGGAAAAATAGTAATAAGAAAAAGAAAGGCTTGAGGGGAATGGGTGGGTGGGGAGGGGGACAGAGGGGAGCAAAAAGGGAATGAATATAATACAATAACAATAAAATTTTAAAAATAATAATAAACAAAAAAATAAATAAATAAAAGAAAAAGAAAGGCACAGAGATAGATAGTAAAGCAAAGTGATTGTTTAATAGCAAATGAAAATTACAAAAGCTCCCTTTGATTTTCCAAATCAGTGGTTAATTCTGAACAAAACCCTGGAAACAATTAGACAGTAGGGAACAAATAAATTGATTGCTTGGCCTGGTATAATTTTATTTGTATCCATGTCATTTCAAATATGTTTTTGGTCATTTAGAGATAGACATTGTATTACTGGGATTCATTTTCAAAATTATTATATCTTCAAAAAGATCCATGGAAAGGACTTTGACTTACTCTAAAATGTAAGTTTCTCGGAACAAATTTTCAGATACTACTTCGGAATAGATAGGGATTTATAGGGATTTGTAGGGCTCTGGAGGATGACTGGATTTGTAGAGATATTGGCCAATAATTAGGATAATCAGGAATTAATTGTAGTGAAACCAGAAAACCCTGTGTTGGTGCCGCCTGTCATCTACCAGACCCAATAAGCAGAGACAGGGATTGAATCTTTATTTTTTTAAAGATTTTATTTATTATTTTCAGAGAGAGGGGTAGGGAGAGAGATATCAACATGTGGTTGCCTTTCACCTGCCTCCGGCTAAGGACATGGCTGGAGACCTGGCTTGCAACCTGGTTATGTGCCCTAGCTGGGGAATCAAACCAACGACCTTGGGGTTTGCAGGCTGGTGCCTTATACACTGTGCCACCAGCCAGGGCCTAGGGATTGAATCTTTATGGGAGCTTTATTCAGATGGTCAGTAGTATGAGAAGACAGTGGGTTTGCACCTTAACAGACTGTCTTTGGAATTCAGGGAAAATGTGAATGAAATCAAAGTTACAGCACTCTTTCTTTGTATCCTGGATGGAGGTCTTTTTCTCCTGGATGGAGGTTCTCTGGAGCATAATGGCTCATATACTATCTTGATTGCTTGCAGTTTTCCTCAGGTACAAAGGTGGAACTGTTTATGGTTACCTAGAGTCAAGATGGGTTATCCCTCCAGATTCCTGAAACAAGAACTTTTTTACATACATTGATTACTAAGCTTATGAGCTGTTATCTGGAACTAAAATTTTCCAACCTTGGAGTCCCTTCTCAGTAAGACTAGATGAAATAGATATAATTATTTTTCTTGTGACTGTTCAAAATATTGCTGATTTTTAGAAACTTGCTTGTTTTCTTAAAGCAATTTGGTAAATTGTAGCAATATTGAAGCATTTATATTTTTCTCCCTACCTGATCCCTCCAGAATTTGGCATTCTGAAGAAGTAAGTAATAATTCTGTTTCTATGCATAAAACTTAAAAATATCAGCTGTTAATAGAGGTTTTGTCCATCAGAACCATGGAACTCTTTAGGGCATGTTCTCTTTCATCAAACAATCTGGCCTCAAGCTCTTCAGATCAAGTCCCCAGAACCTATGATCCTCAATGGTTTGCAACAGTTATTAGGAGTAATTAATTGGATTCTGCATAGTTTAGGGATAACCACTCATCAGTTTACTAATCTGTTTAGCACCCTAAAAGGTGACCCAGACTTAAATTCCCCTAGAATGTTGTCTCATCAGGTCTGGCAAGAATTGGAACTTGTTGGCCAGTATATTAAAGACAGGCAACTTACTAGACTTGATTGCCAATTGCCTGTCTATTTTGCTTTCCAACTCTAGGCATGCCCACCAGACTAATCGGCCCCTTGTTGACTCAGCTAGGGATGATTGAGTGGCTGTTACTCTTTTCACCATCCACAACATACTATTACTACCTACGTCACTGCCTTGTGCTTTATTATTAAGAGGTTCGAAAGGACTTTGCAACTTTTTGGCTGTGATCCAGCTGTCATTCATGTTCCTCTAACCCAAATCTATGTACAACAGTTGCTTAGTCAATCTTTCTAATTTCAATGAGCTATTGCTGATTACATAGGAACAAGAGATATCCATTTGCCCTCAGACAAGCTTTTACAAAACCTTCCTACCCTGAATATTCACCTGAAAGGTAAGTTTAGTGACACTCCTCTTCCAGGAGCCAGAACTGTATTTATACATGGCTCTGGCAAAACAGGAAAGGACACCATTACCTGGGGGGAGAATCTAGAATGGAAGTACTTTGTCACCCAGGGTCACATTTCCACTCGTACAGCTAAGACATTTGGGGATATTATGGCCCTTCAACAGTGGCCACAAGAACCTTTAAACCTGGTTTGTGACTCTGGCTATGTTGTCTATACTCCACTCCATATTGATCAGGCCTTTTGCAAGGGGTCTATCGACCCTCAATTGCTTAGCCTGTTCTTAACCTTCCAAAACTTGTGGACAAAAGGGGGCATCCTTTGTTCATGACCCACATTCACTCCCACTCAGGCCTTCTTGGCCCTGACTGAGGGCCAATGCTTTAGTTAGCTTTGTAGTTGCTTTTCAGGGCGCTGTTGCCTCTCATCGATTTTTCCATCGGAACAGCCAAGCCTTCCGCAAGGAATTTAAGATCCCTCAGGCACAGGCAAAACAAATTATTAAGGAATGCCCGGACTGCCAAGCATTAAACAAAGTACCCCCTTCTACTAGAGTTAATTCCAGAGGATTGATACCCTGCATGATTTGGCAGACAGATGTTACCCATTATCCTCCTTTTGATAAGTTTAAACATATGCATGATCCTATTGATACTTTTTCTGAGGTGCCACGCGCCTCTGCTCTCACAGGTGATTCTGCTTAAAATATCCAAGCTCATTGCTTAAGGCAGTTAGCCATTTAGGCTGGCCCCAGCAAATAAAAACTAACAATGGCTCTGACTACATGGCCTGCTCCACACAAAAATATTTACAAAGGTGGGAAATTCAATATAAAACTAGTATTCCTTATAACCCCATGGGCCAAGCTATTGTTGAACATGCCATGTCCACCATACCTTTAAAATCCTTCTTAACAAACAAAAAAGGGGGAGTATGGAGTCCTCCCCTAAAATTTGATAATGTTAGCTATGTATACTTATAACTTTTTGAATTGTGATGACTCCCTTACTTCAGCAACTGAAAGACACTTTTGCCACCATAAGTCAGAAGACAAGGAACTTTGCCCCTTGGTATTATACAGACATCTCCAAGGAGTAGAGAAGTGGGAAGGACCAGCAGATTTATTAACAGTAGAAAGAAGGTATGCTTGTGTTTCAACTCCGACAGATACTCTGTGGCTACCTGCCAAAAGGGTTCATCATCATGAGAAAAGGCAGTGGTTAGTGGAATCCAACCAGGAGAACTCAGCCCCAGGGGATAGGCCTTGATGCTGTGGGTCCGGCCATCTGGAGGTGATCCAGCCTTCTGGAGGTGGTCCAGTAGATACAAATTGACCAGGAAATCCTCACCCGACTCTCAGCTGTAGAATCTGCGGTAATGTGGCTAGGAGAATGACAGGGTGCTCTTGCCACCTACCCACAGCTCACCTGCAATCCTGCCTTCTCCAAGCTCTGCATTGCCCCCATGAAGTGGAACTCCAGGCAGCATTCCTGGGAGGAGATTCACACCAGCTGCAGGGAGCTTCTTCCACCACCTCAAAGGCCAGATTGGATCAACTCCAACTTGAGCTCCATCAGCAGCTGGATGACATCAAGCAGAAGGTCTTCCAGACCCTTCACGACAATCTACAATGTCTGAATCCTAAGGACTGGTTTGAAGGACTCAATACGTGGGGCTGGGTCAAGGGGGCTGCAGGATGTCTTCTGATTGTGATTTTTTTTCTGTGCACTACTGTTTTTTTTCTGTGCACTACTGTTTTCTTTGTAAACTGTTCTCTAGGGACCAGGTCCACGAGAAGCAAGTGGCAGGCGTCATCAGTCTCACTACTATATCCACCATCTCAAAAAAAGGGGGGAGATGTTGGGGACTACTTGGTCTGCTACAGGGGGACTGTAGCCCAGCGCAAGCAAGGCCCAGAACATCGGGCCTATAAGACTTGACCAGAAAACTGGGAATGCTAGAGGCAAGCATGACCCTATATTAGCCAGGAGGTTCCTGTGGGAAATCTGGCCTAAAACATGCATTATATCTCCTGAAGCCTATGATGCTCTCAGTATCTTTATTTAATGAATACCAGAGGTTTAAGCTCAAAGCACAGGATGAACTTATGCACCCTGTTTTATGGCCACCTGGCATCTTCTTGTCTAGCAGGCCTTGACCTAAAGATCTCTGTATTCCTTCAATCGTTATCTCTGAACAATATCTATTTTCTGTAATCAGCACTGTATGACATTGATTAATGAGCTTTGCATGCATACCATATTCCTCTAGGTAACCTGGTTATGTGCCCTGGCTGGGAATCAAACCAGGGACCTTTGGGTTCTCAGGCCAGCACCTTATCCACTGAGCCACACCAACCAGGGCAAAATACCCATTATTTTCGAATGCACATGAAACATTCTCAAAAGATAGACCACATGATAAGACACAGAACAAGCCTCAACAAATTCAAGAAAATTGAAATTACATCAATCATCATCTCAGATCACACAGTTTGAAAATAGAAACCAACTTCAAGAAGAAAGCCCAAAACTGTTCAAACTCATGGAGAATGAATAACATGTCATTAAATAATGAATATATTAATAATGATATCAAAGAAGAAATCAAAAGCCTTCTGGAAACAAATAAAAATGAACATACAACAGCCCAAAACCTATGGGACACAGCAAAGGCAGTCCTTAGAGGGAATTTCATAGCAATACAGGCCTACCTAAAAAAGATAGAAGAATTTCAAATAAATAACCTAACCCTACAGCTACAAGAACTAGAGGAACAACAAGAAACAAAGCACAGAGCAAGTAGAAGGAAGGAAATAATAAAAATCAGAGCAGAATTAAATGATATATAGAATAAAAGAACAATTCAAAAGATCAATACATCCAGAAGGAGGTTCTTGGAAAAGATAAACAAAATCAATAAGCCTTCAACCAAATTCATTAAGAGAAAAAAGAGAGAGGACCCAAATAAACAAAATCAGAAACAACAGAGAAGAAATCACAACTGAAACTACAAAAATACAAAGGATTGTAAGAAATTACTATGAACAGCTTCATGACAAAAAAAAAATTGACAAACTGAGTGAAATGAACAAATTTATGGAAACATAATCTTCCAAAACAGAAGCAAGAAGAAGCAGAAAGCCTGAATAAACCAAAAACAACTAGTTAAATTGAAGCTGTAATCAAAAAACTCCTGGCACACAAAAGCCTCATACCAGATGGCTAGACAGGAATATTTTACCAAACATTTAGGGAGGAACTAACTCCTATCCTTTTCGATTTATTCCAAAGTAATCCAAAAAGAAAGAAGACTTCCAGACTCTTTCTGAGGCCAGTGTTATTCTAATCCCAAAACCAGGTCAAGATGCAACAAAGAAAGAGAACTACAGGCCAATATATTTGATGAACATAGATGCTAAAATCCTCAACAAAATATTGGCAAACCATATCCAGCAATGAATTAAAATTTTTTTAAAAATCATACCATGATCAAGTGGGATTCATCCCAGGGATACAAGGATGTTATAATATTCACAAATCAATAAACGTAACATACCATATAAATCAAATGAAAGTCAAAATCCATACGATCATATCAACAGATGCTGAAAAAAGCATTTGATAAAATACAGCACCCACTTATGATAAAAACACTTAGCAAAGTGGGAATACAGGAAGCATACCTCAACATAATAAAGGCCATATATGAAAAACCTGTGGCCAATATCATACTCAATGGGGAAAAAATTAAAGCCTCCCTCTTAAGATCAGGAATAAGACAAGGCTGTCCAGTCTCTCCACTTCTATTCAGCATAGTTTGGGAAGTTCTGTCCACAGTTATCAGACAAGAAAAAGAAATAAAAAGCATCCAAATTGGAAGGGAGGAAATAAATTCATTATTTACAGATGACATGATAGGATACATAGAAAACCCTAAAGACTCTGCCAAAAACCTACTTGACCTAATAAGTGAATTTGGCAACAGAGCTGAATACAAAGTCAATATCCAGAGGTTGAAGGCATTTTTATACACCAGAAATGAAACATCTGAGAAAGAAACTAGAAAAATATTTCTATTTACTATAGCAACAAGAAAAATAAAGGAAGCCCTGGCTGGTAGCACAGTGGTTAAGGCGCCGGCCTGCGAACCCAAAGGTCGCAGGTTCGATTCCCCAGCCAGGGCACATAACCAGGTTGCAAGCCAGGTCTCCAGTCAGGTCTGTGGCTGGAGGCAGGTGAAACACAACCATACATTGATGTTTCTCTCCCTTTCTGCCTCTCTCCCTTCCCCTCTTTCTAAAAAAAATAATGAAATAAAAAATCTAAAAAAAAAACAAACAAAAAAAAACATAGAAAAAAAATCCAAATGCTGGCATTGTCCAGAAAATTAAAAAAAAAAAAAAAAAAGAAAAAAGAAAAATAAAGGAATAAACTTAACCAAGGAGGTAAAAGACCTGTATTTAGAAAACTATAGAACACTGAAAAAGGAAATTAAGGAAGATACAAATAAATGAAAGCATATACCATGTTCATGGATGGAAGAAAATAATATCATTAAAATGTCCATACTACCAAAAGCAATTTATAGAATCATCGCAATCCCTATTAAAATACCAATGACATATTTCACAGATCTAGAACACATACTTCAAAACTTTATATAGAGCCAAAATGACCACAAATACCCACAGCAATCTTGAGAAAGAAGGACAAAGTAGGAGAAATCACAATACCAGATATCAAACTATACTACAAGGCCACTATAATATGCATAAGAATAAGCATATAAATCAATGGAATAGAATAGATCTCACAAATAAATCATACAGAAATGTCTGTACGGTCAACTAATACTTGACAAAGGCAGAAGGAGCATAAAATGGAGTAAAACTAGTCTCTTCAACATGTTGTGTTGGGAGAACTGGACAGGGACATGCAAAAAAATGAAACTAGACCACCCACTTATACTATACACCAGAATAAACTCAAGATGGATAAAAGACTTAAACACAAGCCCTGCCACCATAAAAGTCCTAGGGAAAAACATAAGCAGTAACATTTCAGATCCAAACCAGCACTGATATTTCTCTAAGGGAAAAGGAAATAAAGTAACAAATAAACAAATGGGACTACATTAAACTAAAACGTTTTTGCTCAGATACAGAAAACTCCAGCAAAATGAAAAAGATAAATGTTTGGGATAAATGTTCCATATGGGAAAACATTTGCCAATGACATTTCAGACAAGGGTTTGATCTCAAAATATACAAAAACTTTATGAGTCAACACCAGCAAGACAGAGAATCCAATTTAAAAATAGGCAAAGGACCTGAACAGACACTTTCCAAAAGAGGAAATACAAAGGGCCCATAAGCATATGAAAGAATGCTCAACATCAGTAGCAATCAGAGAACTGCAAATTAAACCACAATGAGATACCACCTCACACCTGTCAGAATGGCTATCATCAACAAATCTACCAACAACAAGTGCTGGTGAGGACTTAGGGAAAGGGAACCCTGGTGCACTTTTGGTGGGAATGCAGGCTGGTGCAGCCACTATGGAAAACAGTATGGAATTTCCTCAAAAGCTAAAAATGGAACTGCCTTTTAAGCCAGTAATTCCACTGCTAGGATTATATCCAAAGAACCCTGAAACACCAATTCACAAGAACCTATGAACCCCTATGTTCATAGCAGCATTATTCACGATAGCCAAGTGCTAGAAACAGCCTACAAGCCCATCAGTAGATATATGGATCAAAAAACTTTGGTACTTTAAACAATGGAATACTACACAGTAGAAAGAAAGAAGGACTTTCTACCTTTCAGAATAGCATGATTGGAACTTGAGAGTATTATGCGTAATGAAAAAAAGCCAAGTGGCAAAAGGCAAATACCATATGATCTCACTTAATGCAAGAATCTAATGAATAAAACAATCGGATGCACAGAATGGAACATGAAAACAAGGAATAGAGAGACAGTGACCAGGGTAGGGTAAAGGGGATAAGGGGAAGCAAGAAGAGGAAGGGTTTAGTCAAGGAGCTAGTATTAATGAACCATGGACATGGAGAACATTATGGAGATTGTGGGAGAGCAGACGAGGTGGGTTGGGCAGGAGAGAGCAAGAGGTGAAAAATGAAACTATAATACAACAATAATAAATTAATTAAAAAGAAAAATAAAGTACCTAGAAAGAACTTTAACCAAGGAGGTAAAATGTCTGTGTGGGGGATTCCCCACCCGCAGAGATCCTTTGGTACTGTGGATGAAATGAACCTTCCCAGGCAGCTTGTGCTAGAGCAGAGAATGCCGACCAGTGTCTGATAGACAAAGGCCTTGATGTCACACCTCCAATGGTTTGTATTGATTACACAAGGGTGGGGATGCATGTATACACCACAAATCATTACCACAGAATAGTATTCAAAAGAAAGGGGGTTGTTAAGTTTAGAAAACAATAGAAGGAATTCAATGATCCTCTTCAGGCCAAGGTCTGTTAGACAAAGTGACAACAAGAACTCCAGGTGGCCCATAGAAATTTAGGGAGGGTGAGATTACATGTGGGTTAAAGTTTAACATCTACTGCAGGTGCAATATACAAGTCAAGAAAGTTTAGATCATAGTGCAGACTTCAAAGGACATATGGAATATTGCCAAGGCCAGATTCACACTGGGGCCCCCTGGCTAGAGCATCAAGGCTTGTATGCACCCAGCTTTTCCAGCTTTATGGTCAGATCTTACCGGCTGGCCCGGGCCTGTGTGGGGCTCTATGCCTCGACACCTTCCCAGGGGGACCCAGACAGGCCTGTACTTGGAAAACCACAGAACACTGAAGAAAGAAATTGAGAAAGATACAAATAAATGGAAGCATATACGGTGTTCATGGATTGGAAGAATTAACATTAAAATGCTTATAACTAGCCCTGGCTGGTGGCACAGTGGATAAGGTGCCGGCCTGCAAACCCAAAGGTCGCTGGTTAAATTCCCAGCCAGGGCAACATAAACAGGTTGCAAGTCAGGTCTCCAGCCAGGTCTGTAACTGGAGGCAGGTGAAAAGCAACCATACATTGATATCTTTCTCCCTCTCTGCCTCTCTCCCTTCCCCTCTCTCTAAAAATAATAAAATATTTTTTAAAAAATGCTTATCACTACCCTAAGCAATTTAAAGGTCCAATGCAATCCCTATTAGAATATCAATGACAGAGTCCTGGCTGGTGGCTCTAGATTGGTGCAGGTCTGCGAACCCAAAGGTCACTGGTTTGATTCCCTGTCAGGGCACATAACCAGGTTGCAAGCCAGGTCTCCAACCAGGTCTGCAGCTGGAGGCAGGTGAAAGGAATCCATACATTGATGTTTCTATCCCTCTCTTCTTCCCTGCCCTTCCCTCTGAAAATAATAAATAAAATCTTTTAAATATATATAAATAAATAAAAGTAAAAATAGGCAAAGGACCTGAACCGACACTTCTGCAAGGAGGACATACATAGAGCCATAGGCATATGAAACAATGCTCAACATCAGTAGCCACCAGGAGGAAGCAAATTAAAAGAATAATGAATTCCCACCTCACATGTGTCAGAATGGCCATCATCAACAAATCAACAAACAAGTGCTGGCAAGGATGTGGAGAACAGGGAACCCTTGTGCACTATTGATAGGCATGGAGACTGGTGCAGACACTGTGGAAAATAGGATAGAATTTCCTCAAAAATCTAAAAATGGAACTGTCAAGTTCACTAGTTCAATTCCCCAGCCAGGGCACACATAACCAGATTGCAAGCCAGGTCTGCAGCCAGGTCCGTAGCTGGAGGCAGGTGAAAGGCAACCATACATTGATGTCTCTCTCCCTCTCTGCCTCTCTTCCTTCCCCTCTCTCTAAAAATAATAAATAAATAAAATTTTAAATAATAGAATTTGTTTTTTTCTTTGTTTTGTGGTTTTTAAAAAAGATTTTATTTATTATTTTTAGAGAGAGGGGAAGGGAGGGAGGCAGAGAGGGAGAGAAGCAGCAATGTATGGTTGGCTTTTACCTGCCTCCAGCTATGAACCTGGTTGGAGTCCTTGCTTGCAACCTGGTTATGTGCCCTGGCTGGGAATCGAACCAGAAAAAAATAATAGAATTTGAAAAAATAAATTAATTAATTAAAAAATTAAAATGGAACTGTCTTTTGATCCAGGGATTCCACTCCTAAGATTATATTGGAAGAACCCTGAAATACCAATTCATAAGAACCTATGCACCCCTATGTTCACAGCAGCGTTATTTACAATAGCCACCTGCTGGAAACAGCCTAAGTGCCCATCAGTAAATGAGTGGATCAAAAAACTGTGGTTCATTTACCCAATGAAATACTATGCAGCAGAAAGAAAGAAGGAATGCCTGCCTTTTGTGATAGTATGCATAGAACTGGAGAGTATTATGCTAAGGGAAATAAGCAGGTGGTAAAAGAAAAATACATCATGATCCCACCTATAAGAGGAACCTAATGAACAAAACAAACAAATGAGCACAATGGAACCAGAGACATAGAATCAAGGAATACACTGACCACAGGGGATGGTGGAGGGAGATAAGGAGGGGGAAAGGGGGAAAGGTGTAGTCAAGAAACTAGTATAAATGACCCATGGACATGGACAAGAAGGTGGGAATTGATTGTAGGAGAGGAGGATGGGTGAGGCAGGAGAGAGCAATGGTGGAAAATTGGGACAACTGTAACAGAACAATTAAAAAATAAACTGGAAAAAAATAAACTGGAAAAGTTGCTGTTCATGCTGCTGGTCACCTCTAGAATCAATAAGCAGAGACAAGAATTGAATCTTTATAGGTACTTTATTCGGATGGCCAGTGATCTGAGAACACAGGGTGGGGGAGTATGTACTCTAAAAGACCATCTTACATTTCATTTCAAGCCAGCCATTTTTATAAGGAGGGGAGAAGTGTAGGTAACGAGTTCAGAATTCTGGGAGAAAAAGTGTAGGCAAGGAATCTGGAACTCAGGACAAAAGTTAACCAGAGAAAATCTGCAGTCTGGCAATTTTCCCAGGGTCCTTTTATCTGTTGATGGTGATTCTTTATCTGTGTCTTGGGGTGGTGGGATGTCTCTCCCTGAAACACAATGGCTCAGATACTATCTTGATTGCTTGTGGTCTCCTAGAGTCAGGGTGGATTATATCCCCAGCTTCTACAATGATAGCTTTTTTTTTTTTTTTTTTTAAGATTTTATTTCATCATTTTCAGAAAGAAGGGAAGGGAGAGAGGCAGAGAGGGAGAGAGACATCAATGTATGGTTGCGTTTCACCTGCCTCCAGCCACAGACCTGACTAAAGACCTGGTTTGCAACCTGGTGATGTGCCCTGGCTGGGGAATCGAACCTACGACCTTTGGGTTCGCAGGCCGGTGCCTTATCCCCTGTGCTACCAGCCAGGGCATTAAAATGATAGCTTTTTACAAGCACTCATTACTAAACTTATTAACTATTACCAAAAACTAAAATTTTCCAACTCTTGAGTTCCTGCATTATCCCCCCACTGTTATTTTAAACTATCTTATTTCTGTGAGATGAGTTTCATATGGAAGTAATCATTGTGCAGTTGAGAATGTATTTTAGCATTAGACAGTCTGGTTGGGGGCTTAGGAATACACTTAATTGCAGATTCACATTGTATGCAACAACAAGCTATGATGGTTCTCCCAACAAGATGAGCCAGGGTCAAGGTCTGCTAATGGCAATTAGATTATACTTGAACTTCTCATATGTAAGATAAAAATAATAGCATATATTGGGCAACCATATGCTGACTCTGCGACAATATAAAATCATATTTAAAATAAATTCTGATAATATTCACAGTGTACAATATGCATGGTGACATGGAATTTTTAGGGCTGTCAAGGTAACATTCAGTATACTTATCTATTTAAATCGTAGGTCTGTGGCTGGAGGCAGGTGAAAAGCAACCACACATTGATGTCTCTCTCCCTCTCTGCCTCTCTCCCTTCCCCTCTTTCTAAAAATAATGAAATAAAAGCTTAAAAAAAAAAAAAAAAAGAGAGAGAGAGAGGGCATTTCTACCATGGCAGAATCAGAGCAGTATTTTAAAAATTACCTGAAACTTAGAAATACTAAAAAAGATTGGGGGCACACATTTACAATGTCATAAAAAAGTAAAAACTAAATAAAATATTTTTAAAAACAAACAAACAAAACAGGTTGCAAGCCAGGTCTCCAGCCAGGTCCATGGCTGGAGGCACGAGAAAGTCAACCATACATTGATGTTTCTTTCCCTCTCTGCCTCTCTCTGTTCCTTTCTCTCTGGAAATAATAAATAAAATCTTTAAAAAACAAAGAGGGAGTTCATTGTTTGTATTCTGGGCTGAGACTGCTGTGGGTTTATCGCTATTTTGTAGGAGACGATGGCCCTGGAGACAGTGCCCAAGGACCTGCGGCACCTGCGGGCTTGTTTGTTGTGTTCACTGCTTAAGACTATAGACCAGTTTGAGTATGATGGTTGTGACAATTGCGATGCCTACCTTCAGATGAAGCATAACCGAGAGATGTTGTATGACTGCACCAGCTCTTCCTTTGATGGAATCATTGCAATGATGAGTCCAGAGGACAGCTGGGTGTCCAAGTGGCAGCGAGTCAGTAACTTTAAGCCTGGTGTATATGCAGTGTCAGTCACTGGTCGTCTTCCTCAAGGAATTGTGTGAGAGCTGAAAAGCGAGGAGTGGCCTACAAATCCAGAGACAGGGCCATAAAGACCTAGAAAGATGGTTGGCTGGCCGGTGTCTTTGCCGCCCCCTCCTGCCTCTGCTTATTTATTGTTGCACAGCGAAAGGGATAGATTCCCAGATACTCCTCACTCTCCAGTTCAGAGGCTCGCAGAGGTTGAGAGAGGAGCACACCAAGTTCCTGGGCTGTTTTACCTTCTTTGGACTACTGGTGAGGGTAGGAGTGGTGTGGGTTCATGAATTAATACAGTGAATTCAAGGCGGAGTGTGATGCTGTTTTTCCTACCCACAGCCCTGGGCTGCTTTCTTGCCGATGGGTAGGACTTGGTATCAGAAGCTAATAAACGTGGACCCATAAAAAAACAAAACAAAACAAAAAAACAAAGAGGAAAAGCTACCCAAATAAGTTCTAAGGCAATGATCAGAAAATGATTTGTGCAAAGTCCAGAGTAAATTATTTTGTTTTTGTGGACCATATGGTGTCACAAGGACCCAACTCTGTCTTTGTAGCAGGAAAGCCACCACAAACCATAAGCAAACAATTGAGAGTAGCCAGATTTCACCCATAGGCTAAGGGACCTAAAATTAACTCATTCAATTCATTGTTTACTATTTATTTAAGGTTCTAGATTCAGTAAAGTTGTATGTTAAGTTGTAACTTTTTATATTATCTAAATGCACATAGTTTCTGTCTGTAAACACATAACTGCAAAGTTTTATGGCCCAGTTGACATTACCCAGTTTGTATCAAATTCAGAAATTTTATCTATCAATATTCTGTTTTAAAATGTTCTTTGGCCTAGTCATGATATCTTAACTGTTCCTTCACTAATTTAATGAGTTCAATACAATCTTTGATATGTATTCATTTTATAATTGTCTGATTGCTATGATTTTACTTGTTTAAAATTATTATTTTGACAATTTTGGAGGTTCCATGGTGATGCTCAAACTGACTCCCCTCATGGAGAAACGTAAACTGCATTATGAAAGAAATGTATCTCATAATCCGTTTAAACCTAAGTACCCTTTTCTTGGCCCTCAGGGTAATTCCCAATCAACAATTAAATTTGGCTTATTCTGTTTCTCTAGGTTCTATTATTTTCTCTAGCAATTGTTGTGATTTTGTTTCTTGTTTGCACATGACAAAAACAAACATTATTCTCATTTGCTGGTAGTAATGATTGTGAATTTTTTTTATTGTCTGACCATTTGGTGATTTATTTTGGATGGATGGTAGAGAGCTATTCTCTGTTGAGTGTGAAAGAATCTAGTTTGTTTAGGCTTTTTGTTTGCCTATTTGTGAATTCAAATCAATTAAGAACTTCAGGCCATTGTGAAAAAGAACAGCTCTTTAATATCTAAATATAGGAGTTATTATGTTTACTTGTGACCTGTGGCAGAAGTTGCAGCACTGAAGCTGTAAGTTCTACACATTTCTGTATTGACTTAAATTAGAAAGGAGTTTCCGCCCTGGCTGGTGTGACTCAGTGGATTCGTGCCATCCTGTGAGTCCAAAGGTCGCTGGTTCGATTCCCATTCAGGGCACATAACCAGGTCTCCAGCCAGGTCCTTAGCTGGAGACAGGTAAAAAGCAACCATACATTGATGTTTCTCTCCCTTTCTTCCTCCCTCCTTGCCCTTTTCTCTGAAAATAATAATAAATAAAATCTTTAAAAGAAAAAAAGAAAGGAGTTTCTGTTTTATATGAATATGAAATAGTATTCTACCTATGAATGGTAATAAATTAAACTATAATGTCTCTTTAAGGAGGTCAACTATAATTGATTCATAGATAAAGGAGCACTTACATAAATAAATATTCCTATAAAAAAAATTTTAAGCCCTGGCTGGTAGTACAGTGGTTAAGGCGCCGGCCTGCGAACCCAAAGGTCGCAGGTTCGATTCCCCAGCCAGGGCACATAACCAGGTTGCAAACCAGGTCTCCAGTCCGGTCTGTGGCTGGAGACAGGTGAAACGCAACCATACATTGATGTCTGTCTCCCTCTCTGCCTCTCTCCCATCCCCTCTTTCTAAAAATAATGAAATAAAATCTTTAAAAAAAAAAAAATTTAAGCCCTGGCTGGTGGCTCAGTGGATAGGCATCAGCCTGAGAACCCAAAGGCCACTGGTTCAATTCCAGTCAGGACACATAACCAGGTTGCAAGCCAGGTCTCCAGCCAGGTCTGTAGCTGGAGACAGGTAAAAGGCAACCATACATTGATGCTTCTTTCCCTTGCTTCCTTCTTGCCTGCCCTTCTCTCTTAAAAATAATTAATAAAATATTTTTTAAAATAAAAATAATAAAAAATTTTTTATGTACTTGTAATACTGTAAATGTGCTATGCATATGTAAAATCCTTACAGAAATAGCTAACTCAGAAACACTTTAAGAATTCATATTTATGTAATTAGGGATCTTCGGACAGTTTAGAATGGTTTGATAATTTGGGTTTAAGAAAGAGAAAAAGCCCTGGCTGGCAGCACAATGGATAAGGCGCCAGCCTGCGAACCCAAAGGTCGCAGGTTCGATTCCCCAGCCAGGGCACATAACCAGGTTGCAAACCAGGTCTCCAGTCAGGTCTATGGCTGGAGGCAGGTGAAAAGCAACCATACATGGATGTCTCTCTCCCTCTCTGCCTCTCTCCCTTCCCCTCTCTCTAAAAATAATGAAATAAAATCTTTAAAAAAAAGATTAGTTGCAGGTTCGATTCCCCAGCCAGGGCACATAACAAGGTTGCAAACCAGGTCTCCAGTCAGGTCTGTGGCTGGAGGCAGGTGAAAAGCAACCATACATGGATGTCTCTCTCCCTCTCTGCCTCTCTCCCTTCCCCTCTTTCTGAAAATAATAAAATGAAATCTTTAAAAAAAAAAAAAAGAAAGAGAAAAATAACTCTAAGTGTTTTTCTCAACAATACACTAACTTAATAAAGTGTACATTTAATTTATTTTTTAAAATTTAATTTGATTGTTGTTGTATTACATCCATCCCATTTCCCCTCCCCTCTCTCCCCTTCCCTACCCACCCACTCCCTGCCACCAAAGTCAATCGACTTGTTGTCCATGTCCATGGTTCTTCCATAACATTTTAGTTCTATATAATTTTGTCTTTTATGAAAATAGCACTTAATGTGAATTTCTTAAATTTCTTATTTTGGTTTACTAATCATACACACTAATATAATTCCTACATAATTTTTTAAGATTCTGACAAATGTAAATTTATCTTCTAAATTTTATTTTGACAAATTTTTTATATCGACCATAATTATGTTTATTTTATTTTATTTATTTGTTTCTAGAAAGAGGAAGAGAAACACAGATTGGTTGCTTCTCACATTCCCCCAGCCGGGGACCTGGCCTGCAACCCAGGCATGTGCCCTGTCAAGAAATCGAACCAGCGACCTTTCGGTTTGCAGACAGGCACTCAATCCACTGAGCCACACCAGCCAGAACTGTAATTATGTTTTCTAGTTTGAACATAATTTTCAAAAACCTTAAGTAAATTAAGGATTTATTTGATTAATATCCAATAAAACTAATTATTCAATAATCTTTGATTGCTAGATAATTTCTAGTGAAAAATACTGGAAAAGTTATTACTAAGAATAATTTCATATTAAAATACATTTGCACCCTGGCTGGTGGCTCAGTGGATAAGGTGCCAGCCTATGAACCCAAACATCACAAGTTCTTTTCCCCAGCCAGGGCACATAACCAGGTTGCAAGCCAGGTCTCCAGCCAGGTCTGTAGCTGGAGACAGGTGAAAGGCAACCGTACATTGATGCTTCTCTTCTTTTCTTACTCCCTCCCTGCCCTTCTCTCTGAAAATAATGAATAAAATCTTTTTTAAAAAAAGGGGCAAAAGCAATTCAATAAAGGGAGAATGGCCTTTTCAATAAATTGTGATAAAGAAGCTGGATATCCATTAACCAAAAGTTGAAACTTTTTCTAAACTTTATTTAAAAATTAACTCAAAATGAATAATGAACATAATATAAAACACCAAATCTTAAAGAAAAAAAATGGACCTAGGTAGAATTAGGCAAAGTTCTTAGACTTGACACCAAATAGCACAATTGATAAAATGAAAAGTTGATAAACCAGATCTCATCTAA
The DNA here is from genome assembly GCA_004026585.1 of Noctilio leporinus. Taxonomy (NCBI): domain Eukaryota; kingdom Metazoa; phylum Chordata; class Mammalia; order Chiroptera; family Noctilionidae; genus Noctilio; species Noctilio leporinus. The sequence continues at coordinate 19,696 of PVIW01010413.1, forward strand.
AAGAAAAGCTTTTTCTCTGTAAAAGATTCTATTAGGAAAATTAAAAAAGAAAACAAATTTAGTTTGTGGTAAAATATTTATAGTTGCATATCCAATAAAGACCTTGCATGAAAAATATATTAAAAACTCAAAACTCAAAACATTACAAAGAAAGTAAGCAATCAAATTAGAAAATGGGCATGTGCTCTGGCTGGTGGCTCAGTGGATTGGTGCCAGCTTGCAAACCCAAGGGTTGCTGGTTTTACTCCCCAGTCAGGGCACATAACCAGGTTGCAAGTCAGTCTCCAGCCAGGTCCTTAGCTGGAGGCAGGTGGAAGGCAACCATACATTGATATTTCTCTCCTTCTCTGCCTCTCTCCCTTCCTCTCTCTCTAAAAATGATAAATAAAATCTTCAAAAAAAGCAAAAAAAGCCCTGGCTAGTGGCACAGTGGATAAGGCACTGGCCTGAGATCCCAAAGGTTGCTGGTTCAATTCCCAGCCAGGGCACATAACCAGGTTGCAAACCAGGTCTCCAGTCAGGTCTGTGGCTGGAGGCAGGTGAAACGCAACCATACATTGATGTCTCTCTCCCTCTCTGCCTCTCTCTCTTCCCCTCTCTCTAATAATGATAAATAAAATATTTTTTATTATTTATTTATTTATTTATATGGAACGCTTCATGAATTTGCGTGTCATCCTTGCACAGGGGCCATGCTAATCTTCTCTGTATTGTTCCAATTTTTTTAGTATATGTGCTGCCAAAGCGAGCACAATAAAATCTTTTTGTTTTTTTTAAGATTTTATTTCATTATTTTTAAAAAGAGAGGAAGGGAGAGAGGCAGAGAGGGAGAGAGACATCAATGTATGGTTGTCTTTCACCTACCTCCAGCCACAGACCTGACTGGAGACCTGGTTTGCAACCTGGTTATGTGCCCTGGCTGGGGAATCGAACCTGCGACCTTTGGGTTTGCAGGCCGGCACCTTATCCACTGAGCCACCAGCCAGGGTCAAAATCTTTTTTAAAAATAATAAAATAAAGGTGCCAGCCTGCGAACCTAAAAGTCGCAGGTTCGATTCCCCAGCCAGGGCACATAACCAGGTTGCAAACCAGGTCTCCAGTCAGGTCTGTGGCTGGAGGCAGGTGAAAAGCAACCATACATGGATGTCTCTCTCCCTCTCTGCCTCTCTCCCTTCCCCTCTTTCTAAAAATAATGAAATAAAATTTTTTTAAAAAAAATAATAATAATAATAAAATAGGGTAGTATAAATCCTCTGTGTTACTTTCCAAATTTATTTTGGTTATTCTAGTACCTTTGCATTTCCGTACAAATTTTAGGATCACCTAGTTAATTAAGGGAAACTTGCAATCTTAATATTGAGGCTTCCAATCCATTAACATGGAATGTCTTCCCAATTATGTAGTTATTTATTTTGTACTTTAATTTTATTTTATTATTGTTATATTACATTTATCCCATTTTCTCCCCATGGCTCTCCCCTGCCCCACCCTCCCCATCTCCACTCCCACAGTCAATCCCACACATTGTCCATGTCCATGGGTCATCCATGCTAGTTCCTTGACTAAACTATTCCCCTTCTTTGCCTCTTTCTCCCCCCCTCCCCTTCCTCTCTGCACACTGAAAGCATGGTCCTTGTTTCATGTCTCTTGTTCTGTTTTGCTTCTTTGTTTTGTTCATTAGTCCCCTGTATTGGGTGAGATTATATGGTATTTATTTTTCATTGACTGGCTTCTTTCACTAAGCATAATACTCTCCAGTTTCATCCATGTTGTGGCAAAAGGTAGGAGTTTCTTCTTAAATTATCTTTGTCTTGGCCAGGTAACTCAGTTGGTTAGAGTGTCATCCCAATATGCCAAAGTTGCAGGTTTGTAAGGCAACCATACATTGATGTTTCTCTCCCTCTCTACCTCCCTTCCCCTCTCTTAAAAAAAAAAAAATAAATAAATCTTAAAAAAAAGAGAATAAAATACCTCAGAATAAACCTAACCAAGGGTGTAAAAGACCTATACTCAGAAAATTATAAGATGCCAAAGAAAAAAATAGAAGATACAAATAAGTGGAAGCACATATCATGTTCATGAATAGAAAGAATTGGCATCAGCAATCTATAGATTCAATCAATTCCTATCAAGATTCCAATGACATGTTTCACAGAACTAGAACAAATATTTCAAAAATTTATGTGGAACCACAAAAAGCCCCACATAGCAAAGGAATCTTGAAAACGAAGAACAAAGTTGGAAGAATAATACTATCTAATATCAAACTATACTATAAGGCCTTAGTAATCAAAACAGCATGATACTGGCATAGAAACAGGCACATAGACTAATGGAACAGAATAGAGAGCCCAGAAATAAAACCAGACCTTTATGGTATATTAATATTCAATAGAGAAAACATGTACTTACAATGGACTAAAGATAGATTATTCAATAAATGGAGTTGAGAAAATTGGACAGATACAGAAAAATGAAACAAGACCACCTTCTTATGTCACACACAAGAAAAAATTAAAATGGATAAAAGATTTAAACATTATACTTGAAACCATAGAAATCCTAGAAGAAAACGTAGGCAGCAAAATCTCAGACATAGTTTGTAACAATATTTTATTAGATATATTTCTGCAGGTAAGGGAAACAAAAGAAAAAAATAAACAAATGGGACCAATATATCAAACTAAAGAGTTTTTGCACCACAAAGGAATAAATCAACAAAATAAAAAGATAGCCACAGAATGAGAGAACATATTGGCTAAGGGGTTAATACCCAAAACTTATAAACTTACAAAACTTGACACCAACAACAAAAAAATTAAATATGGGAAAAGGGGCTGAATAGGCACTTTTCCAAAGAGGACATACAGATGGCCACCAGATATATGAAAAGATGCTCAACATCTCTAAGCATCAGAGAAATGCAAATTAAAACCACAGTGAAATACTATCTCACATCTGTCAGAATGGCTATCACCAATAAATCAACAAACCACAGTGCTGACAAAGGATGTGGAGAAGGGGGACTCTTTTGCACTGTTGTGGGAATGCATGTCTGAGCAGCCACTGTGGAAAGAATTATGGAGATACCTCAAAAAATTTAAAAGTCGATCTGCCTTTGGACCTAGTGATCCCACTTCTGGGAATATATCTGAAGGAGCCCAAAACACTAATTCAAAAGAACATAAGCACCCCTGTGTTCATTGCAGCATTATTTACAATTGCCAAGACATGGAAGCAGCCCAAGTGTCAATCAGTAGATGACTGGATAAAACAACTATGGAACATTTACAGAATGGAATACTACTCAGCCATAAAAAAGGAAAAATTTCCCTATTGCGACAGTATGGATGAGCCTATAGAATATTATGCTTAGTGAAATCAGCCAGTCAGAGAAAGACAAATTCTATATAATTTCACTCATATGTGGAACCTAATGAACAAACTGAACTAACAAGCAAAATAGAGACAGACTTATAGAGAGCAGGATAACAGCTAAGTGAGGGGTGGGTAAAGGGAGGGGTGGAGCAAAAAGGAAAAAGGACTCATGGACACAGACAACTGTGGGGTGATTGTAGTGGGGAGAGGGAAGTATAAAAGGACTAAATGGTAATAGGAAAAGTGCAATAAAATAAATAGTCCTGGCTGGTGTGGCTCACTAGATTGAACGCTGGCCTGTAAACCAAAAGATTGCTGGTTTAATTCCCAGTCAGGGCTGATACCTGGGTGTTTATGGGGGATATCAATCTGTAGTTTTCTTCTGATGTCTTTTGTATCAGAGTAATACTGGTCTCATAAAAGGAGTTAGCATTCTCACCTCCTATTTTTTCCCTTTCTTTTAATTCTTTAAAAAATTTTTCACCTTCTCTAGTTTTGAAAACATTTGTAAAAAACAGGTGTGATTGTTTTTCTTCAAATATTTGATTAAAATTACCTCAGAACCCACAAAGGCAGAGCTTTCTTGAGTGTGAGAAGAATTAAATTTCTGAGTCAATTTCTTCACTTGGTTACCTATTTACATGTCTCATAAGTTTGGGGGGGGTGGAATATTGGACATTTTAGATAAGTTTTGTAATAACACTGGGTTTTGGTTTTGCCTTCTACAGGTTTTATTTTTTAGTATTGGTTGCTTGCTTATTTGCTAACTTGCCTAAACTGTTTATAGTCTGTCTCCGTTATAATGTATGTCTGCTTATGTCTCTGCTCAGATTTTTCCCCTTGCTTTTACTTTTAAAAACTATTTTTCTGAGGGTTGATCTTGTATGTGCATAGCTTAGTGTTTAGCTAAAGATTGTTCCAAAGTTTTGCACAAACACCTCCAGTCAGTATGCATCCATTATTATTAGCTCATGGATCTGTGTGTGGGCTGGGAAACACATTCAAAGTTCAAATTACTCTCAAATCTGCTCCACCTTTTCCTTTCCTCTGGTATCTCTTGCATTTCCTCTGTGCATTCAGATAAGCACTGCAGGTCAAAGGAGGGGTGAGCTTGTACACAGGATATGTGGATTGGTTATCAAGTCCACTATGGGTGTCTTACATTCTGGAATTTCCTGTTACATCCCCTGCTAATCTGCTGGTCCTCTGCCTGCCCCAAACTAGCCAGCAAGATCAGGCTAGCAGCTCTTTTTGCTCACTGGCCACTGAGATCACTACTTAAACTGACAATGCTCTAAAACAAGTGAGTTCCTTTCCACAGCAGCATCTGTGGCAGCAGCGGCAGCAGCAGCAGCAACAAAGCTGCTGGTTTTTATTTTACAGCCTGTCTCATCTTGGTTGAATTACTGTGCTAACACAGCTGGGGCAGGGGGTGGCAGTAGTGGTGAGTGGGATGTTGGAGCAAGTCCGGTGTATTAGGATTCTCCAGAGAAACAGAACCAATGATTTATAGTTATGGTTATATATATTTATACATATCAGGCAAGAACACCATCGACTTGCTCTGTTCTTATCCAAAGTTTAGTTTCTGTTACATCCTCCCGAGTGTTGAAATTAGAAAATAGATAAATAAATAAATGTCAATTTGTTCAGCTTTTTAGTTGTTATGCACATAATCATAAATTGTCCATACTTGGAAATTTATTTATTCAAATACAGTAGGACTTCCTTCATCAAGTCAAAGAAACTCTTCCAACTGAGAGAGGTGTCAATCCTTGACCACCATTGATGCAAGAAACAACAGTAATACCTACTTGGAGAGTCTTCTACTCTTGTGTGATACAGCCTTCGACCCAACCATATGAAGAAGGAAACTAATATTCAATAGAAGATGGATATCAGTTTTAATAAACATTTTGCTATGTAATTCGAACTTGGAATCATGCAGGCAAATCTAGGTGGCAGAACAAAAGAATAGAAGGCCATATGTCTGGGGGAATGAGAAAGTGAAAATTTGGGGAAAAACGGGATAGAGTATGAATGGAGTCTAATGATCATTCTGAAGTGCTCTTTATACCTAGATCAAATTTTAAATTATTTTGTAAATCCTTCAAGAGCAAGAACAGTCTTTTATGTGTTATTAAATACTTTTAAGGTAATATAGGTAGTAGATAGATGTTACTAGATAGGGGCTTGGACCTGAGTGGCTCTGCTCAGGGCCAGTTAGTTGGTAGTGTGTGGGTTCTTGATTTCATGTAGGAAAGATTTCACAACACAAGTCCAGGGAACTATGAAGATGCATTTATTAAAGCTGGGAATAGAAGAAGCAACAGGAGAGCCTAGGCTCAGTCGGAAGTCAAAGAAAAGGGGGCTTTGAGAACAGGTTCAGGGGATTAATCTGAGACAAGCTGCCAGCTCACAATTGCCTTAAAGTTTAGGAGACATGCCTGTGGAGAAAGAAGTGGGGGGAAATTGGGGGAAGGAATGTCTCAGACTGCTCCCCAGGGGTCCTTTGTCCTGAGGTTTTTCTCTTTCACAGGAGGAAATGTTAGGGGAGGTCTCAGATGAGGGTTTCAGCAGAATATTCATCAGTTTTCCAGGTGTGCTCTCTCAGGGTCAAGGTCTCCTCTGATTTGTCAGTGATAAGCCTGGGAGTGTTCAGTTATTGCATTTTGTTCTGGCATTGCCCCACCTGGTTTTGCTGCTTTTCTGGGCTTGGAGCTGAATTACAATGAAGGCCTTGGTGTTATTTCCAGGGAGGAAAGGCCAATTTTGCCCCCTGCCAGGCATTGGGGGCCTTCTCACCTAGTGACCGTGTATCCCCACTTGGGTGTAAATTGCTCGGATATTGTGTTCAACTACCTGTCTCAGTTTTGCTATTACACTTGCTAAGGAATTCTTCTAGCTTTTTACTATCCTGTCTTACTAGACATGTGTTAAATTAAAATAGTAGTCACTTGCTCCAATGGTCTGGGTAATGCTAAAGTTAGATTTGTTAGTATATGATAATGAAGCCAAAACTTAAAATCTGTAAAGTGATGTGTGTTTTACAAGGCACTAAGTAAGACACGCTAATAAAATATAATTCATACGAGCATATTTTTGACCTTCATTTTTATTAACAATATCTAAAAGCAAGTATACTAGGAACCAAAGATAGATGAGCTGCCAAAATGCAGAGTATTTTTCATGTTATGGGGAATGACATCTATCTATACCATTTAAAAATTACCCAGGAGACTTAAATTTACTAAAAAAGCACTAAATCGTATACTTAAAAGCAGTGAATTACATATGTAAAATAGACCTCAATAAAGTTACTAAAAAATACCCAGGAGACTGAGAAGCATTTTTCAAATATGGATTTTTGAAAACACAAATGCAAAATAAAGTCAATTATAGTCATAAGAAAAAGGCAATCTGTTAGATTGCCTTATAGATATTTAATTCAAACATGTCTTACAGAGCTATACTTTAATCGTGTTAAAACATGCCACTTTAGAAATGGATTTATTAATGAAATGTCAGATGCAATTAGAACTCTATTCTGGAATAAAAATGTAAACAAATCCATTTTTTCTTTTTCTGAAACATTTATTATTATGTATACTTTCAGAAATTTGCAGCTCACGTAACTAACTCATCAATGACTTTTGCCTTGACCACAAATTTATTTGTGTGGAAAAACAAAACAGTACTTGCAGTATCTTCCACGTAATTAGTACCTCAGGGCAGGTTGTTTATAAACAGAAAACAATAAGGGACATATTAAATATCCCCAGCAGTACTCTCTGCATACTGTCAGGTTTAGAAATAAGGAAGACTGTTTGCATTTTAAGCAATAAACAAGCTAGCTACCGACTGCCATCAAGTACAAGGAATCTGACAAGAGTAACTTGTGATTCATGGAGAAATAGTACAATCTGCAGCCTCATGATACACTAGAGAAATGAATATGGTTCCTTTTAGATTCTACTTAGAAATATGTTTAGAGTGCAACATAAAAATGAATAATTATTTTTTCAAAATTAATTTTAAAAAGAATGTCACTAAAAATATTTCACACATGATAATAAGTGCATTCTTACTATTCACATCCCCCCTCTCCAACAATCGCTGCCTAGAGACTACCTAGTATCCATTTCCTGGGCTCATTATAGAAATCATCCATAAATCAGGGAGAATGTAGCTTAAGGGACCTGTAATGGTTGGCAGAGTTAGTGTACATTATGTTTCACATGCAGATGAGGTTGCCATCTGGTGGATTTTCTCTAACTAAACACTATTTATAGGAATAAGTAGAACAATCCTTTTCTAGGATTTGTTGCCACTTTTTAGAAAACATATAGTTCAATATTTATCGTGTCTTAGTTTTGATTTGCACTGAATGTTTGCCTATTTTGTGTAACAGTGAGGAAAAATACCAAGAAAGGAAATGATACTGATATAGAGATATCAGATCAGATCAGGGAGAGAAGAGAAGGAACTCAGGAGGAGGTTGCCTGAGGAAATAGTAAGCAGTCTAGGACAGGCTTGGCTGAGAACCTGAATGGAATTATGGGCAAGAAGGTTTAAAATGAAAGAAGGGCTCTTGGGCTCTCTCTGGCTCATCTCTCTACTCGAGGATGCCTGGATGATTGTGTTGCAGCTGCCTGCATTTCCCAGCAGACAGTAGTATTTTGGATGGGAAGGAACTCTAGGCACAGCCTAGGATCAGGCTGGCCTGGCAGAAGGTGGTATCCTAGAGGGGAGGGGTTGTGAGGCAGAAGCCTGCCATTCTTCCAAAATTGTGTCGCTTTTATGTTTTATGTTGTTTTAGTTTGTAAACTAACCCTATAGAAATGAGATAAAAACTAACAGGGAGAAATGATAGAACTCAGGTGTTCGAGTTTAGCCTTAATTAATAGGCTTGCCTGGACTAATGCATGGAGAAAGCTGTTATTCCAAGATTGTGAAGCTTTTGAATAAAGACTCCGTTTCTTTATCACCAAACCTTTGCCTCTGAAATTTTGCCTAGAGGGTGGTGATGGACAGTAGGCCCCCACTTGCTATTTGGTAACATTACTAAAGCTTTAGATTTAAAAGGTAATAAATATGGGATGGAAAAAGATATTCCATGCAAATAATAAATGAATGAGATCAGGAGTGGCTATACTCAAATACTCAGATACAGATAAAATAGACTTTCAGTAAAAATCAGCTATAATATAGTCACTAGATGGTGATAAAGGTGTCAGTTCAGAAATAGCAATATAATAATGAGGGACTTAACTACATCACTTTTAACATTGGATAGATCATCCAGATAGAAAATTAATAGGGAAACAGTGGACTTAATCTAACAAGTACCAGAATACACATTTTAAGTGCACATGGAACATTCTCCAGAATAGATCATATGTTGGGCCACAAAGCCTAAACAAATTTAAGAATATTGAAATCATATCACGTATCATTTCTGACCACAAAGGTATATAACTAAAAATTAGTAACAAGAGGAAAACTGAAAAGTTAACACAAACATGGAAATTAGATAACACATTCCTGGACAACCAATGGGTCAAAGAAGAATTCATAAGAGAAATCAAAATATCTGAGACAAATTAAAATAAAAATGCATCATACCAAAATTGATGAGATACAGCAAAAGCAGTTCTAAGCGTTTATGGCCATAACTGCCTACGTTAAGAAAGAATATCTCAAATAAATAACCTAACTTTACACCTTAAGGAATTGAAAAAGAAAAACTAACTAAGCCCAAAGTTAGCAGAAGAAAGGAAGTAATAAAGATTATAGCAGGAATACCCCCTGGCTGGTAACACAGTGGATAAGGTGCCGACCTGCAAACCCAAAGGTTGCAGGTTCGATTCCCCAGCCAGGGCACGTAACAAGGTTGCAAGCCAGGTCTCCAGCCAGGTCCGTAGCTGGAGGCAGGTGAAAGGCAACCGTACATTGATGTCTCTCTCCCTCTCTGCCTCTCTCTCTTCCCCTCTTTCTAAAAATAATTAAATAAAATCTTAAAAAATAAAATAGAATTTTAAAAAACAAAAACAAACAAACAAACAAACAAAAAAGATTATAGCAGGAATAAATGAGATAGAGACCATTGATTTGTATACCATATGATCTCACCCATTACAGGACAATAATGAACAAAACTAACAACAAGCAAAACAGAACTAAATATATGAATACAGTGAATAGGCCTTCAGTGGTCAGGGGGAAGAGGGTTGGGGGGAAGTGGGAGGAAGAGGCAAGGAAGGGGAGCAGTTTAGACAAGAACCTAGTATAAAGGAACCATGGACATGGACAACAGGTGGGATTGACTTTGGGGGGAAATGGGTGGGTGGGGAGGGGGACAGAGGGGAGCGAAAAGGGGATGGATGTAATACAACAACAATAAAATTAAAAAAAAATATATATATATATATAGCTGGGATAACTTACTGAACTGACCCTACCCATTAGCTCAGTATTATAGACAATTTTGGGTCATGGAAAGTTAAAAAAAGAAGGTAACATTTTTTTTCTGTATCATATGTGGAGACATATGGTGATATAAAACATGTATATTTTAAATATTAAATGTATATTTTTCAAAGTGAAAAAAAGTCAATAAAACTGAGTGTTGTTTTTGGAAAATATAAACAGAATTTACAAACCTCTGCTAAGCTAATCAAGAAAAAAGAGGACTCAAAAGGTAATAAATGTGACTTTTTTTAATTTAGCAAGTTCTTGCTAAACAAAATTAGTTAAATCAATATTAAAAATATCTAGAAGACCTGTGACATCACATAGGCTTTTAAAAATATTTTTTATTTATTATTTTCAGAGTGAGGGGAAGGGAGAGAGGCAGAGAGGGAGAGAAACATCAATGCATGGTTGGCTTTCACTGGCCTCCAGCTATGGACCTGGCTGGAGACCTGGCTTGCAACCTGGTTATGTCCCCTGGCTGGGAACTGAACCAGTGACCTTTGAGTTTGCAGGTTGGGGCCAATCTACTGTGCCACCAGCCAGGGCTACATAGGCTTTTAAAAAAATATTAAAGTGGCTTCTCGTGCATGTTTTTACCTGACAGCCTTAAAATGAGTATTCAGGATCAGACACATTCCAGTGCTATAAATGGTTCCATCTCTAACCTACTCTAATACAAAATAGCTATTGATTCAGCTATCACTATCTACTTTTTCTAGTTTTTCTCTTCTTTATTTTCCCCAATGAAACTCTCCAAAAAGAAATCTGCCATATATTGAGACAGGAACTTAATTCCTTAGAAGACATGGCAATTGATGGGAAGTGTGACATTAACCCACAGTTACTTACTTCGTTTTTACAGAGACCAGTTAACTGAACTGTGCCTCATAGTCATTAGCCAGCCATCTCAAAACCGTACACTGTATTACTTGTTGATCATAAAGGAGAGCAGGCAAAAAACAACATGGGTTTTGGAGTTCGATCTGGATTAAAATTCTATCTCTGCTGTTTTAAAGTCATTCTCCTTCATTAAATAGTTTTCTGAGACTAATTCCTCAGCTGTAAAAAATGAAATGGGGGAAACGACTATGACTATGATGGTATTGGGTTGTTGCAGGGATAAAAGCACTTATCAAACAGTAGAATTTTTTGTTTTTCATTTTTCTTGAAGATTTTATTATTTTTGGAGAGAGGGAAAAAGAGAGAGGTAGAGAGGGAGAGAGACATCAATGTATGGTAGTCTTTCACCTGCCTCCACCTACAGACCCCTGGCTGGAGACCTGGCTTGCAACCTGGTCATGTTGCCCTGGCTGGGAATCCAACCAGCAACCTTTGGGTTCACAGGCTGGTGCCTTATCCACTGTGCCACCAGCCAGGGCTTCAAACAGTAGATTTTTTATACATCTCAGTTAAATATGAGAAGTTTCTTTTATAAAAGTATGTACTTAGCTATCTTTGTATAGTGATCATGTTGATCTATGATTTTTCTCTAAAACAAAGAAACAAACCCTGGAGCCCTATCTACTTTTCCACTCTGAAGATTTCAATCCATACTGCCACGTTTGCATAAAATAACCGACATCAGTGTCCTGGCTGGTGGCTCCATAGATAGGCGCTGGCCTGAGAACCCAAAGGTCGCTGGTTCAATTCCCAGCCAGGGAACATAATCAGGTTGCAAGCCAGGTCTCCAGCCAGGTTTGTAGCTGGAGGCAGGTGAAAGGCAACCATACATTGACATTTCTATTTATGTTTCTCTCCCTTTCTTCCTCCCTCCCTGCCCTTCTCTCTGAAAAGGATGAATAAAATCCTTTAAAAAAAAAATAACCTACATCAAAGCTAGTCTGAAAATAAATCAGGGAGCAAATTACATACATATGTACATAAAATACCAATACAAATTTAATCTAAATATTAATACAAATGTAATGACTACACCTAAGTATGTGACATAGCAACTGCAAATGTGATGTTATGTGAACGGGTATTTATGACTTGGGATAAAAGTTCCTTGATAGTGAGATGGTGCAAATAGCTTTGTATGCATAAGTCAGAACAATGAGCTCTGGAAAATGGTTAGAAAGCCAGAATAGACCCTAGCGATAACAGAGATACTAATGTTGAAAATGCATGTAAAGAATTAAACTTATTTCATGAAATAGGAAGGGAGAAAAAAGCATTACAGCTTAATATATTTATATAATATAATTTTATTTATTTTATTAAATTGAAGATGTAAATGCCATTAGTATATATTTGACTCATTCGTCTATATCCCTAAAAGTTTTTATAATCAAATTGAAGAAAAAATTTTAGTATTTTCTTATTGAGGTCTCCTTATCGATAAGGATATATAACACACACTCATGACTACAAAATCTGTATCTCTAACCTAATCTCTTTTCTTTTTTCAAGTTATAAGACAAATTTTATTTAGAAAGTTGAAGAGTTAGTAGAAGTGAGCTACTTAGGCTGTATAGGCTCAGGAAATAAGTTACAGAAGTAAAAGGGTCCTTAGAGCATAGGAATGAGAATGGCAAAGGTAAGATACCTGGGGTGAAGAAGAGAAGGGAGAGGCAGGCATGCTCTCAAGAGGGAGAGGGAATAAACCCTAACCCTTTTTTGTGAACTCTGGAGTCTCAGAGAGCTAAATATATCCTAGACATCTCCAGTAGTATATTCCACAAGAAAAATGGTACAGTCAAATGGTTAAGCATGCAGATGTGCTGACCAGCACTAGTATAATGTAAAGACACTGATATTTGCATTCTTCCTCTGCGCAGTTTACTCCCCAGTGAAGCTCAACAATCCGCAAGTCCCAACAACGTAGACAGAACTTTTTTGTGCCTCATTATTAAGTGTATTTGGCTGACCAAATCCCTAGATATTTGCAGGAAGATTCTAAAATCAAAAGGAGGAAAACAAAGCCCTGGCTGATAGCACAGTGGATAAGGTGCAGGCCTGAGAACCCAAAGGTCACTGGTTCGATTCTCCAGCCAGGGCACATAACCAGGTTGCAAGCCAGGTCTCCAGCCAAATCCATAGCTGGAGGCAGGTGAAAGGCAACCATACACTGATGTTTCTCTCTCTGTCTGCCTCTCTCTCTTCCCCTCTCTCTAAAAATAATGAATAAAAACTTTAAAAAATGGAACTGTTAAGGAATGAGGAAGAGGTCTTAGAGTTAAGAATATTATATGTAGCCCTGGCTGGTAGCACAGTGGATAAGGTGCCGGCCTGTGAACCCAAAGGTCACAGGTTCGATTCCCAGCCAGGGCAACATAACTAGGTTGCAAACCAGGTCTCCAGTCAGGTCTGTGGCTGGAGGCAGGTGAAAAGCAACCATACATTGATGTCTCTCTCTCTCTTTGCCTCTCTCTCTTCCCCTCTTTCTAAAAAAATAATAAAATAAAATCTTTAAAAAAAAAAAGAATATTATATGTACTAGAAATCTGAAAAATCATTAGCAAAATTAAAAATTAAGGTGCTCTTCTTTTTATGTCTTCAATCTTTTAAAATATATTATATTGATTATGCTATTACAGTTGTCCCAACTTTTTTCCCTTTCCCCCCTCCACCCAGTATCCCCATTCCTTCTAGCAATCCCCTCTCTCAGTTCGTGTCCATGGGTCATACATACGAGAGTTTTTTCACTACTCCATTCACCACACTTTTCTTAACATCCCCTCTAGAAGAGGAAAGGAAAAGGATTTTCCCCAGAGCATCTAGAAGAAACAAGTCTTGGGAACACATTTACCTTAGCCAGTTGAAACTGAATTTAGACTTCTGATGGAGAATAAATTTGCATTGTTTTGAGCAACTAAGTTTAGGGTAATTTGTACAACAGCTATAGGAAACTAATACACTAACCTATTTGAACTAACAATCAGATGAGAGATTAGGACAAAGTGGTTTCAGACATGCAAATTCTAAAGAAATTTATCATGTTTTTCAGGAAGTTACTGAGGATATTTCCCTACCCAACTGAGGAAATTAAAGCAAAACTGACAGAAACATAGGGCTTAGAAAATGGCATACAACACAAGAGAAAAGCAAAAGGAATTTTCAGGATAAAGGTAAGAGGATATAAGTAAATGTAGGTATGGCTGCCTGCCACTTTAAAAGACAATACTGGAAAGACAGGTGATGGTGTAAAGGAAAGAGGTTTATTTTCAGATACCAGCAACCTGGAAGATGGGGACTCATGTCTCAAAAGTTCATCTTATTATCTCAGTGCAAGCAAAGGTTTTTATAAGGGAGGAGAAGGGAAGCAGAACAAAGAGACCAAAGGAGAAGGTTAAGTTCTCTACGTGCAGGTGAGCACATTTCATTCTGATACGGCAAGTGATGGTTTGGTGTGTGTCATCCTGGTTTTATGTTGTCTCTGGTTTACATCACACTGGCCCCAGAGCTGAAGGTCAGCAAATCTAGAGCTGTGGTGCCTGAAAGTTGGAGCCTGTGTTTTGAACTTAGTTCCTAGGATTCTTACACAAACATGTTGTTTATCTACAGGTAACATATTATTCAGAGTCAGCATTTACAGTAACAATGATAAAAGAATGGTGATGGGGGTTACAATTCCCCATTATCACAATTCCTCACTGATCCAAAAGCAGTCCTACGAAGGAAATTCATAGCAATGCAGACCTACCTCAAAAAAGAATAGTTCTGGCTGGTGTGGCTCAGTGGATTGAGCATCAGCCTGTGAACCAAAGGGTCACCAGTTTGATTCCCGGAGAGGGCATATGCCTGAGTTGCAGGCCAAGTCTCCAGTTGGGGGCAAGCGAGTGGCAACCATACACTGATGTTTCTCTCTCTTTCTTTTCCCTCCCTTCCCCTCTTTCTAAAAAATAAATAAATAAACCCTTAAAAATAAACCAAGAATAATCTCTAATAAACTATCTAACCTGACACCTAAAGAAAATAGAAAAAAACAACAAAAGAAGCCCAAAGTAATCAATGAAATCAATAGCTGATCCTTTGAAAATATGAAGAGGATGGGTAAATCTTTATCCAGAAAAACAGAGACAGGACCCAAATAAATAAAATGTGAAATAGAAAGGGGGGCAGCTTAGACAAGAACCTAGTATAAAGGAACCATGGACATGGACAACAGGTGGGATTGACTATGGGGGAAATGGGTGGGTGGGGAGGGGGATAGAGGGGAGCAAAAAGGGGATGGATGTAATACAACAACAATAAAATTTTTAAAAAAATTTTTAAAAATGTGAAATAGATGAGGAAAAGTGACAACTGACACCACAGAAATATGAACAATTATAAGAAAATACTACAAACAAACTGGACAATCTAGAAGTAATGGATAAATTCATAAGAGCATACAATCTTCCATGACTGATTCAAGATGAAACAGAAAATGTGAACAGACCTATTATATCCAATGAAGTCAAAGCAGAAATCAAAATACTCCCTCAAAATAAAAGCCTTGAAATAAATGGCTTCAAAGGTTAATTTTATGAAATACTCCAAAAATAGCTAACACCTATCCTTAAACTATTCTGAAATAATTTTATAGGAGGGAAGACTTCCAACCTTTTTATGAGACCAGAATTATTCTAATTCCAAAACCAGATAAAGGCACTATAAAGAAAGAAAATTATATGTTAATATCCTGTAATAACATAGATGCAAAAGCCTTCAACACAATATTAGCAAACTGAAGTCAGCAATACATGGAAAAAGATCATACTGCATGATCAGGTGGGATTTATTACTGGGATGCAAGGTTAATACAATATTCAGAAATCAATGTGACACACCACAAAAACAAAATGAAGGATAAAATCATATGACCATAGCAATAAATTTTTTTAAAGCATTTGCAAAATCCAATACCCATTTACGGTAAAAATTCTCAGCAAAGTGAGAACAGAGGGAACATACATCAACATAATAAAGACCAAATATGACAAATCCACAGCTAACATACTCAAAACAGAAAAGGTAAAAGTGTTTTATTTATTTTATTTTTTTTATTTATTACTTTTAGAGAGAGGGGAAGGGAGAGAGGCAGAGAGGGAGAGAGACATCAATGTATGGTTGCCTTTCACCTGCCTCTACCTACAGACCTGGCTGGAGACCTGGTTTGCAACCTGGTTATGTGCCCTGGCTGGGGAATCGAACCAGCGACCTTTGGGTTCACAGGTCGGCGCCTTATCCACTGTGCCACCAACCAGGGCAAAAGTGTTTTCTTTATGATTATGAACAAGACAAAATTATTCACTTTCACCACTTGTATTCAACATAATACTGTAAGTCCTAGCCACAGCAACAAATAAGAAGAAATAAAAGGCATCCAAATTGTAACGGAAGAAGTAAAACTGTAATTTGCAGATGATCTGACACTATATAGAGAGAACCCTATAGAATTTAACAAAAGACTACTAGAACTGATAAGTGAATTCAGTAAAGTCGCAGGTTGCAAAATCAGTACTTAAAAATCAGTTGCATTTTTTTAAAAAGATTTTATTTCATTATTTTTCAGAAAGAGGGGAAGGTAGAGAAGCAGAGAGAAAGAGAGACATCAATGTATGGTTGCGTTTCTCCTGCCTCCAGCCACAGACCTGACTGGAGACCTGGTTTGCAACCTGGTTATGTGCCCTGGCTGGGGAATCAAACCTGCGACCTTTGGGTTCGCAGGCCGGCTCCTTATCCACTGTGCTACCAGCCAGGGCTCAGTTGCATTTTTATTAATTTATTCAAAAATATATATTTACTTATTTTTAAAAAGATTTTTAAATTCATTATTTTGAGAGAGAAGAGCAGGGAGGGAGGAAGAAAGGGAGAGAAATATCAATGTACAGTTGCCTTTCACCTGCCTCCAACTATGGACCTAGCTGGAGACCTGGCTTACAACCTTGTTATGTGCCCTGGCTGGGAACCGAACCAGCAACCTTTGGATTTGCAGGCCAGTGCCTATCCACAGAGCTACCAGCTAGGGCCTCAGTTGCATTTTCATATGCCAATTATGAACTATCAGAATGAGAAATTAAAAAATAATCCCATTAACAATTGCATTAAAAAATACCCAGGAATAAATTTAACCAAGAGGGGGAAAAAGTCTATTAGGATAATTATAAGGCATTGAAGGAAAAATTGAAAAAGATAAAAATAAATATAAGCATGTACCCTGTTCATGGATACAAAGAACTAACATTGTTAAAATATCCATACTACCTAAAGCAATCTATAGATTCATTGCAATCCCTATTAATATACCAATGGTATTTTCACAGAACTGGAACAAATAATTCTAAAGTCTATATGGAACTACAAAAGACCTAGAATATCCACAGCAATCTTGAGAAAGAAGAACAAAGGTGCAGGTATCACATTACCTGATAGCAAACTATACTACAAGGCCATGGTAATCAAAATAGCATGGTACTGGCATAACAACAGACATATATATCAATGGAATAGAGAGCCCAGAAATAAACCCATGCCTTTATGGTCAATTAATCTATGATAAAGGAGGCAAGAATACAAAATAGAGTAAAAACAATCTATTCAATAAATGTTATTGGTAAAATTTGGACAAATATGAAAAATACTAAAACTAGCCCTGTCTGGTTGCACAGTGAATAGGCGCTGGCCTGTGAACCCAAAGGTTGCTGGTTTGATTCCCAGCCAGGGCACATAACCAGGTTGCAAGCCAGGTCTCCAGCCAGGTCTGTAAGTGGAGGCAGGTGAAAGGCAACCATACATTGATGTCTCTCCCCCTCTCTGCCTCTCTCCCTTCCCCTCTCTTTAAAAATAATAAATAAAATCTTTAAAAAATTTAAAAAATACTAAGCCATCTTTTATACCATACATAAGAATAATCTTAAATGGTTTAAAAACTGAAATGTTAACACCTAAAACCATAAAACAGCTAGAAGAAAACATGGGCAATAATGTCTCTGACATTGCTCTTAATATTTTTCTGATATATCTCCCTGGGTAACAGAAAAGAAAAAAATGAACAAATGAGACTATATCAAACTAAAAAAAAAATTTGAAACCTGCCTGCAATAATCTTTCTTTTCCCTTTAAGGTTACAGAAAATCTGCACATAAACAAGTTAACTAACTCTCATAATAAAAATACCCCTGTCCATACAGCCAACATCTCCATTAGATTCCATGGTGAAGATATGGTACGTCACATTCTATTCCACGGATGCATCTTCTTGTGAGTCTGTGGGGTTATGATCAATTCTTTCTGGAAATATTAGCTTCTCACAAACTGCTTTCTTGATTGATGAATACTACTTCATTACATTCTGTGAAGAGGAAAGGTAAAACATACATTAAATTAGCATTTTTTCTCTTTTGTGATGTATATTCTCATAACATGTAGGTCTTATTGGCCTCGTGGTAAAGTTTCATGTTATTCATTCTGGTAAGCACTTCCAGTAATTCTCAAGAAAAACTGCACCAGTAGGATAAAGCTAGAAGGCATTTCGTCTAATTTTCACACTTAGGCTTGAAACTCCATAACCATGAAGTTTATCCTCGAGAAAGAACTTCTTTTAAAAAAGTGTAATCTAAAAAAATAAATAAATAAATAAAAATAATGTAATCTGTTCTCTGGCTTTCAATTTCTTTTTTTTTTTTTTTTTAAGATTTTATTTAATTATTTTTAGAAAGAGGGGAAGGGAGAGAGGCAGAGAGGGAGAGAGACATCAATGTATGGTTGCTTTTCACATGCCTCCAGCCACAGATCTGACTGGAGACCTGGTTTGCAACCTGGTTATGTGCCCTGGCTGGGGAATCGAACCTGCAACCTTTGGGTTCGCAGGCCGGCACCTTACCCACTGTGCTACCAGCCAGGGCCTCAATTTCTCTACATGATTTTCTATAGGTGCAACCTTTCACTTATGTGATTCTCCAAGTAATGTTCCCTTATATTCTGTTGTATAGTTCCAATCATATGTTTTAATAACTTCCTTGCTGTATTTACCATCCATCTTGATTTCCTGCCACTCTTTTGCACAGGCTACTTTAAATATTTTTATTTTTGTTTACACAAAGATTTTATTTATTATTTTCAGAGAGGGAAAGGGAGAGAGAGACATCAGTGTATGGTTGCCTTTCACTGGCTTATAGCTGTGGACCTGGCTGGATACCTGGCTTGCAACCTAGTTATGTGCCCTGGCTGGGAATTGAACCAGTGACCTTTGGGTTCACAGGCCAGCGCCTTATCCACTGTGCCACTAGCCAAGGCTTTTTTTTTTTTTTTTTTCCCATTCGCCTTTATTCCATAAACACACAAATCAAAAAGTAAAGGCAGAGAAGGATACAGGGAAGATTCTTGTGAAGAGTAGGGGGTGGGAAGGGAGAAGGGGTCTAGAACCAGTCCTCTCTCTCCACACACAGCCCTGGATGAGGGCTATGGCTGCTGCAGAGCAGAGGATCCAAGGAGGAGGTGGGCAAAGATCCAAGGTAGCTGAGGGATGGAAGAGGCCCCTAAACCCAGAGGTCCCCCAAGAGTTTTCAGGGATAAGAGTGGGGAAAGTGAGGAGATTCAAGGACAGAGCAGCAAAATGAAAAATCAAGTTAGTGGATATAGGAAATGTTGAATCATTGTGGTAAGGGGATTAAAGAAGGAAAATGTAGGTAAAGGGGGCAGTGAAACATTCTCCCTGAGACCCCCAGGGAGAGGTAGGGCCAGCTTGCCTGTTAATTTTTATTTTTTAAAGATTTTATTTCATTATTTTTTAGAAAGAGGGGAAGGGAGAGAGGCTGAGAGGTAGAGAGGCATCCACGTATGGTTGCCTTTCACCTGCCTCCAGCTATGGACCTGACTGGAGACCTGGTTTGCAACCTGGTTATGTGCCCTGGCTGGGGAATCGAACCTGCGACCTTTGGGTTCGCAGGCTGGTGCCTTAACCACTGTGCTACCAGCCAGGGCTTTTTTTTTTTTTTTTTTCACATCTTAAAGCATCTTTGGTAATCTCAAAGGTAGAACCATGCAGGATTTTTAAAATGTTGTCTCTAAGCATTTCAGGGAGAGATGGTATATGCAATTTATTAGTAACTTCTACTTATCCACCAACTTTAATGATGTTGGTCTTGAGGGCCCTCAGCTTCTAGACTGAAGAAGAAGTCCCTATGAATGCTCTGGAAGTCATGGATCATCATGGCCAAGGGTGGTACAATGGGGGCCATGTGGGTTAGGCTGAAGTGACGGTGCAGCATGGATAATGGTTCCCTTGCCCTGCTATGGCCCAGCCCACCTGGTCTTTGAGCCCTTCCTGTGCATGCCTAACTGCCCAGCTCCTCCAAACTAAGAAGTTTTTGCACACCAAAGGAAATCATCAACAAAACAAAAAGACAACTTACTGTATGGGAGAAGGAAGATACTTGTTGGATACATCTGACAAAGGATTAAAATACAAAATTTATTTATTTTTAAATATTTTATTTATTTGAGAGAAAGGAGAAGAGAAGGAGAGAAACACCTATGTGTGGTTGCCTCTAAAGCGCCCACAAAGGGGGACCCAGCTTACAATCCACGCATGTGCCCTCTGGTTCACAGGCTGGCACTCAATCCATTGAGCCATACCAGCCAGGGCCAAAATTTTTATTTTAAAAATAAAAATATTTTTAAAATATTTTTTAAAAAATTCATACAACTCAATACCAAAAAAATAAATAATCCAGTTTAAAAAAATAGGCAGAGTACCTAAGTAGACCTTTTTCCAGAGGATACAGATGACCAATAGACATACGAAAATATGCTCAACATTACCAATCATCAGAGAGAAGCCAATTAAAACCATAATGAGCCCTGACTCATGGGCTTACTTGGTTGGTCATTGTTTGATTCCTGGACAGAGCACGTGCCTGGGTTGCAGGGTCAGTCCCTGGTGGGGCACTGACAAAAGGCAACTGATCAATGTTTCTCTTCTACTCGTTCTCCCTATCCTCTGCTCTCTAAAAAATAAATAAATAAAATATTTTAAAGGAAGCACAATGAGATATCACCTCATGCTTGTTCTAATGGCTATCATTAAAAAATCAACAAACAGCCCTGGCTGGTGGCACAGTGGATTAGGCACCAGCCTGTGAACCCAAAGGCTGCTGGTTTGATTCCCAGCCAGGGCACATAACCAGGTTGCAAGCCAGGTCTGCAGCCAGGTCCGTAGCTGGAGGCAGGGGAAAGGCAACCATACATTGATATTTCTCTCCCTCTCTGCCTCTCTCCCTTCCCTTCCTCTAAAAAATAATAAATAAAAAATCTTTGGAGGTGGTGGCAGCGCAAAAGAAAAACCCCAACAAACAGCAAGTGTTGGCTAGGATGTACATTGAGAATAGGGAACTCTTATGCTTCATTGCTGGGAATGCACATTGATTCAGTCACTGTGGAAAACAGTATAGTTTCCTTAAAATATTAAAAATGGGACTGCCTTATGACCCAGCAATTCCACTATTGTGTATATATCTGAATAAATCCAAAACACTAATTTAAAAAGATATATGCACCAGTATGTTTGTTGCAGCAGTATTTGCAATAGCCAATATACAGAAGCAACCCCAGGGCCCATCAATAGATGGTATATTAAAAAGTGTTGGTATATATATATATATATATATATATATATATATATGTATATACACACACAATGGAATATTAGTTGGCCATAAAAAGGAATGAAATCTTACCATCTGCAACAATATGGTTGGACCTAAAAGGTATTATGACAAGTGAAATAAGTCAGACAGAGAAAGATTGGGTTGGCCAAAAGTTCATTTGCTTTTTTCCCATGATGGCTCTAGTAGCATTAGTTGCCTTTAACTTCATCCTAAACAATTTTGTTAGATTGTATTGTGACAGTTGTCATATCAGCATGCATTAAAAATAAATATCAAAACTAGCAAATTTTTGTGCAGTCTTTTTAATATTGAAGATGGAAGAAAATAGACATCATTTTCAGCATATTATGCTTTATTATCTCAAGAGAGGTGAAAACACACCAGAAATGCAAAAAAAAAAAAAAAAAAAAAAAAGATGTGTGCACTGTATGGAGAAGGCATTGTGAATGATCTAACATGTCAAGCGATTTGCTTTAAGAGTTTAAGAAAAGAGGGGTGAGGAGGGAGGAAGAGGCAAGGAAGGGGAGCAGTTTAGACAAGAACCTAGTATAAAGGAACCATGGACATGAACAACAGGTGGGATTGACTTTGGGGGGAATGGGTGGGTGAGGAGGGCGACAGAGGGGAGCAAAAAGGGGATGGATGTAATACAACAACAATAAAATTAAATTAAAAAAAAAGAAAGAAAAGATATTTGTGTCCTGGCTGGTGGCTCAGTGGATTGGTGCCAGCCTGCGAACCAAAAGGTTGCAGGTTCAATTCCCAGCCAGGGCACATAACCAGGTTGCAAGCCTGGTCTCCAGCCAAGTCCATTGCTGGAAGCAGGTGAAAGGCAACCACACATTGATGTCTCTCTCCCTCTCTGCCTCTCTCCCTTCCTTTCTCTCTAAAAATAATAAATAAAAATCTTTTAAAAAATGAGACATGAATTGCGAACAAATAGCATACCAAACAAGAGAGAGCCAACATATTCAAAATATTCAAATCAATAAAGTTATTGGTGAAAATGAAAAATGTTTCTTTTATTTTATGGAAAAAAAACATGGACTTTTTGGCCAACCCAATACCATATGATTTTACTTTTTGAGAATCTAAAGAGCTAAATCAACAAACAAATAAATCAGAAACAGACTCACAGATAGAGAACAAACTGAGGGTTGCCAGGTAGGACGGACAGAGGTTGGGAGGGTGGGTTGGGTGAAAATGTGAAGAAATTAAGAAGTACGTTGAAAAAAGGGCATGGATGTAATACAACAACAATAAAATTTAAAAAAAGGAAGAAGAAGAAGTACGTTGGGCCCTGGCTGGTAGCACAGTGGGTAAGGCGCTGGCCTGTGAACTCAAAGGTCGAAGGTTCCATTCCCCAGCCAGGGCACATAACAAGGTTGCAAACCAGGTCTCCAGTCAGATCTGTGGCTGGAGTCAGGTGAATGGCAACCATACATTAATGTCTCTCCTCTGCCTCTCTCCCTTCCCCTCTTTCTAGAAATAATGAAATTTTAAAAAATCTTAAAAAAAATACATTGGTAGTTACAAAATAGTCATGGGGATATAAAGTACAACCTAAGGCACATACTCAGTAATAACTATAATTATTTATGTTGCCAGGTGAGTACTAGAATTGTTGGGAGTAGCGTTTCATAATTTATGCAATTATCTAGCCACTATGCTATACAACTGAAACTAATCCAAAGTTGAATGTGAACTGAAATTTATCAAAAAGAATATAAGAAAGTCTTGTAATTAATGAACATTTAATAAAATAGCCCTGGCTGGTGCAGCGCATTGGATTGGCGACCAGCCTGTGAACCCAAAGGTCACTGGTTCAATTCCCAGTCAGGGTACATAACCAGGCTGCAAGCCAGGTCTCCAGCCAGGTCCCCAGATGGAGGCAGATGAAAGGCAACTATACATTGATGTTTCTCTCCCTTTCTTCCTCCCTCCCTGCCCTTCTCTCTAAAAATAATGAATAAAATCTTTAAAAAAATAAAATAAAAATAAATATAAACAATAGTTAAGTTCAAGGATTCTAAACTATGTTGTATTTAAAAGAATAAGAAGACAGAGGGGAGGAAAAAAAGGGATGGATGTAATACAACAACAATAAAATTAAAAGAAAAAAAAAAGAAAAAAAAGAAAAATGAACCAAAAAAAAAAAAAAAAACAAAAGAATAAGAAGAACTCTATTTCTAGTTTATAATTCTTTAAAAATTATATTTCTCTTAATGAAGATGTCATTATTGTAGGTTCATCTTTAAAGCATGGGTCAGCATAGTACAGGAGAGCTCTGCTATTATAATCTTGGGGGAAAATCACAACCTTATTTGAATCTCTGTTTCCTGTTAATAAAATAAAAAGAATAGATTCCATGGCTTCTTATTCTAAAAGTCCATGGATCAGCCTATGGAAAACAACTAATCTATTGTTGAGACAGAAAACATGTTTTATCTATCTTTGTATTACCCACAGATCTTTGTTGGTACCTAATAATTTAACTCATTTTAGTTCAATAAAAATTTACTGAGTATTGTCTAGGTTCCAGAGACTGCACTAAATGCTGGGAATTACAGATGACTTAGACATGGTCTCTACCTTTTAGGATTTTATTGTCCAGAGGAAGAAAAAAGTATAGGATATTTAAACTTCAAAAATTATGACAAAGTTAGATAAAGAGTGGTATTCACACATAATGGGCATATTTTGTGAGGCTCAGAGAAAGGCTTCCTTTGGGAAATTCCACCGCTGCTGAATTTGAATGATTAGTTAGCCATATTGAGGAGGTGGCAGGAGAAATATCAAGAGCAGAAACAAAAATGTGTAACATTAACATGAATAAATTAATTTTATAAATTCATTACATTTTTTTAATATTTAAAAAATAAAACAATCTTTAGTTGTATAAAATCACTATGAAACCACCCTTTCATAAGGTTAACTCATGCTATTTTATTTTTCATATTTTCTTTTTTTTTTAGTTTTATTGTTTTTGTATTACATCCATCCCCTTTTTGCTCCCCTCTGTACCCCTCCCCACCCACCCATTCCCCCCAAAGTCAATCCCACCTGTTGTCCATGTCCATGTTTCCTTTATACTAGGTTCTTGTCTAAGCTGCTCCCCTTTCTTGCCTCTGCCTCCCCCCTCCCCACAACCCCTTTCCCCCTGACCACTGAAGGACTATTCATTGTATTCATATATTTGGTTCTG
>PVIW01010414.1:0-44346 GCA_004026585.1 Noctilio leporinus
GGAGAAGAAGAAGAAACATTTTAGAGCTTGTAATTTTGACCCATTGTGCTAGATTAAAAATGGCTATAAATTCACCCCCCTCTCTCATTAAAAAATGGGATTCATAGCCTCTTCTTTGAAACTGGGCAGGCTCTGTGACTGCTTAACAAATAGATTGTGGTGAAAGTAATGGTGCTAGTTTCTAGATCCAGGTTTTGGGGTTAACTTCCATTTTCTGTCACTTGAAAAATTCTTAGACCCTAGCCTCCATGCAGTGAGGGAACTCAGGCATTCTTATTACAAGACCCATGTGGAGACAAATAGGGCCTCTAGCTAATAACCTTGGTTGATCTCTTGGCTAACTACTAGCACTAACTTGCTAGATGTGTGAGTGAATAATCTTGGAAAAACATCCTCTCATTTTTAATTGGCAAGTCCCACCTTATGTCACTGAGCTCTGTCCAAATTGCAGATTCATGAGCAACTTAAGTGGTGGTTGTTTTAAGCCACTAAATTTTGGGATGATTAGTTATAGAACAATAGATAACCAGAATACCCACTATCTTATATAATAATAATTTTATAATTCTTGGCTTGCATCTGGACTTGGGGATCCTATGCTATGTCTAAATGAGGCTGCTGACAATATTCTGTACCAATACCATCAATATTCTAGCAGGAGTTAATGCTAGCTAATTGATAATCATTTCTGTTTCTATCGTTACCTTCAATCTGGTGGAGCTGAAAGGTTATTGCCAGGATGATCTTGGCTTCTCCCTCAATTTCATGATACCTTATTTTTTAAAAAGATTTTATTTATTATTTTTCAGAGAGAGGGGAAGGGAGAGAGGCAGAGAGGGAGAGAAACATCAATGTATGGCTGCCTTTCACCTGCCTCCAGCTACAGAGGCAGAGATCTGGCTTGCAACCTGGTTATGTGCCCTGGCTGGGAATGGAACCAGCAACCTTTGATACCCTATTTTTAAGACCACATTGGCCAGCCAAGGCACATAACCAGGATGTAAGCCAGGTTTCCAACCAGATCTGTGGCTGGAGGCAGGTGAAAGGCAACCATACATTGATGTCTCTCTCCCTCTCTGCTTCTCTCCATACCCTCTCTCTGGAAATAATAAATAAAGTCTTTTTAAAAATTGTAAACAAAACAAAACATTGGGATTGTTTTACCAAAACTGGCACCCTGGTATTCTTCATAGGTTTCTGTGGGAGATAGAGCTTCTGTTACTTTGCTGGCATGACCTTTGCCATGGTGAGCATCTTGGGATACTTCAGCACAAACATATTACTCTTCTTCATGTCCTAGTTGTTCAACTGCCTCAGCTCCTACATACCACTACCTGTGCTTGCCCTGACGTATTCAGACTCAATACTAAGTCAGACAAACTAGACATGAGCTATTCCCAACTCAAAACCAAGAGCTTCTCTTTCATGGGCATCTTTATTCTAAAGGTAACAGAGGAACTAAGAAGTACTAGGGAATCTCCAGCTGGTGACAGTGACTAGAATGAGAATGAAGATACTTCCTTCACTGAGGGCAACAACATGACACCTCATTCATTTGCTCCTTAAAGACTTTGGGTCCGTGCACCAGAGAAGCCCCACACTGCTCCTGCTGCTGCCAAAGATCCTGGGCAGTGCTATCACCTTCTCCATTCAGACCAGCCTGTCCAGTTCTGTGATTGTCTGAGTGCCCTGATCATGCCCTTTAATTCACAGTCTCCAGCATTCTCAACTTATGCTGACCTAATTCTAGACCAAGACTGCCTCTCAGCTCAAGCCTCTCCCACCCTGCATTCTCCTTTACACATTGCCCTTATCACTTCCTCTCCCCTGGCAGTCACTGATGCTTAAGTTAGTTCAATGGCTAAGCTGATGAAGCTGATGGGAAAAAATGAACATTTTCAACCATGTAAGATGAATAATAAATTGGGGTAAACAATAGAACAAACAAAAAGTAATCTCATGGTAGGTATTTAGGCTGTACTGATAGTGGTCATATTGCATGGAACCCTGCATGACCTTAGGTTTTGAGATGTCAGAAGTTAATTGTGCAGAGAAAAAGGAGCACAGAAGCTATTTTGGGAGAAAAGCATATTACATCTTGAAGCTGCCATACTCTAGCTTAAGTCACTTACTGATGTGGTCAAGGGTCTTGTGGCCACAGGTGCATCTGGAGGATGTAATGTGCCATGGTGTGCAGCACCAGTGACATGCAAGAATCCCACCCAATCCACACCCTTCCAAAGGGCTCTGGAGGGCAACACTTGGAGCCCTGCTGCTCTAGATACTTTGCCAAAAGAAACACTCGGATGTTAACACTGTTGGGAAACATGAATGAGCAAAACAAAACACACAAAGGCAGCTTGCAGTAGAGGAAAGCCATAAGACTCAAGAAAAATCATCATTCTGTCCAGGCAGGACAAGGTAATAAATGTTCCACTGAGGACTGGGTTACAACAGAAAGACTAGCAACTAGTTTATGTTGGAGGCATATTTCCCTAGGTGACCTCCTGATAAATGTTAAAAGAGGCAGCTAAAAAGAGGCTGTGTGTACAATGTATGTCAATTTCCATTATTTTGATAATCCCACATTGGGCAGCTGGCAGGTCATAAATCTCTCGTTTACAGTGGGCTATTATTTAATTAGCCTGGCCCTTAATGACTCATGGTATTTTGTCATTTTAACAGTTCTTTATTTTTCTCACATCCAATTGGTAAACCACTGCTTATAAGAGTTTATGGTCTCTTTCTTTATTGTACCATCTTCAAGCCGCTGTCCAAGGTGATGTGAACTCCAGGCTATTGACTTTTCTCAATCCTCAGTGGAGGTTGTCCTGGAAAATTAAGTTTTTGACAAATCAACAGCCTATGTGCAATGCTTCTTCCAGGCTATAAGTGTAAGGAGTTTGGGAACTGTCTTTAATTTGGCCCAAAATATTGCTGCGTCTTCAGACCCTATCATTTACATCAAGCTCTAAACATACATTTTAATACACTGCAGTATTTCTTGGACTTTGATGGTATCTACGAGCATGCTGAAAAGGGTTTTCATCATCATATGTGAAATGTTCAGCTCTTTTTTTTTAAATCACAGACTTCTTTTGTCTAAAACAAGTTCAGGCCATTGGATGTAGTGAAGACAGTTCAGATTTATTCACATGGCATTTTCTCAGAAGTCTCTCTTTTTAAGAAGCAATTATTAAGCCATCCATATTAGATTCCTACAAATGAAAAAGTTAGAGTTAATTAATCTTGTCCTAAGCAAGAGAAGTGGCAAAGAGCAATTAAATATGTTGCGCTCCTCAAGGAATTTGCTTGCTAACTACTTATTTCTCCAAGGAGGGAGTTGCTCTCATGATATGGAAAACACTTGGTAGAAAGATCTAGGGATAGGGACTCATATATCCTGATCATCTTTCTCCAGCATGGCAGAGGACAGATAATGGGAGTTTTTGGAGTCACATAGACCTAGTTTCTAATTCAGTTCTATCATTTGCTAGCTATGAGAACTTGGCTAATTTGTATAAACTTCTCACCTATAAAGCAGAGCTTATATAGCTAACTTTCTCCACAATAATTACAAGGCAGCCACCTGTTTCTCAATGGACTAGAGCTAGTGTGAAAATAGGGCTCCTCTGAGAGTGCAATTTGAACCCAAACAAAACATATATTTCTAATATTATTATACTGTTTTCCACTTTATTTTTTAATTATTTTATTTTATTGTTGTTTAATTCCAGTTGTCCCAATTTTTCCCCTGTTGCTTTCCCCTGCCATGCCCACCCACCCTACTGTCCATGTCCATGGGT
Source organism: Noctilio leporinus (assembly GCA_004026585.1). Taxonomy (NCBI): domain Eukaryota; kingdom Metazoa; phylum Chordata; class Mammalia; order Chiroptera; family Noctilionidae; genus Noctilio; species Noctilio leporinus. The sequence continues at coordinate 3,807 of PVIW01010414.1, forward strand.
CCTTTTTACTTATTTTTTGACTATTTTCCCTTCTTCCCACCTCACTTTATTATATGTATAGAGTGCTTTGAGGCTATGCTTATAATCCAGACTATTGGAATTTATTCATATAAGTAAAATTAGGTCAAATAATAATAAAACAATGACGATAACAATAATTGATGTCATTCTGATGGAGAAGAGTAGCAAGAAAGTATTTATTTGGTTAAATGACCTCAAGTCATTGGTTAGTTGCCTTTCTCATTAATCAGTTGATCTTTGAAGCACCACTTGACTTAATAATCAATGTCTTTATCAAGGAAAATAATCAACAGGCATATTAATTAGGCATTGCTTACACTTTTACTGCAACTCTAATGATTTGTTGATTTTAAGTAAGATGTCTATCTTCATTTGAAATCATTAATGCTCTAGGGCAATTTGTGCTTAAAATTCCTTAGTATTTAGAAATTATACACATTTTGCTTTTTATTGTGGATCCCTTAGGCTATGAACATTCTCCTACTGCAGACATCTAAAACTACAACTACAGTGTTAGGCATTTGTTAATAAATACCTTGTCTCCACAACTGATAGTGGAAATGAAACAAACAGAAGTGTAATGGACAGACCATCAACAAAACCCTGTGAGTATTAATTTTCTTTGCTGTTGGTGCATGTAAATTTCTTCTGCAGTTGGCCACAAATCAGCACAGCCAGTATCTAAGGCATGACTGGCATTGACATTCACTATTCAGTCTTCACCAGATTACCAGAAAACATGGGACCTGTCCCTTTCTAGCCCTCACTATTTGAATGAGAACAACTATACCTTTATAATAATTGCATATATCTTGATGGATGCTTGTGTAGGGTCTCCCTTCTAAGCACTTTATTTATGGGTTCTGGTGGTAACACAGTGGATGGTGATCACAGCTTTGTTCTGATGCCTACTGTTCTCGTGATCTTTGGCCCTGTGGACCACTGCTGAACCCAGGGCTGCTATGCATAAAGCCACTGGTCCTCCCATGGATCTCTGAGCTCTAGGCAGCTTCTTCCCCTATACCCAACAAGAAAGTTCCTTTAGCTCCTTGTGATCAGCTTTTTCACAGAACTTTCTCATAGCAGAATTCTCCAGATGCAAGTGAGAGGGAAAAAGAGAAAGAAGGTATCAGGAGCTGGTGATGTACAGCTGCACCCTGTGCCCAGGGCTCATATTCTTCCCTCTTTAAGCTCGTTTATGTTCATAACCTCAGCCCTTTCAGCAGCTGGTGCATCCCTTTGGTGGAGGGAGTGTGCCATTGTTTCATCTCTTAGTCAGACCTCCTTTAGCTACTACTAGAACATTGAACAAGTCTGTGGACACAATTCAAATTCTTTCTAACAGGTGTCACATGCAAGTCAAAGATCTACTAGACATAAATCTCAGTGCTTCATAGTGTCTCCTAAAAGTTCAGAAAATCCCAGAACATCTAGAGGCAAGTCCTAATTCTAAGAGTTAGAGTTCAGTGCAACTACTGTATTGAGCTAGCTCAACATGTTTAGTCCCTGTGGGCTTCTGTTACCAATTTTAAGTTCCAGATGTGAGACCAGAGCAAATATGTTATCTGTACCTCTCAAGGTCAGTCACAATCAGGTCACACCTCACCTACCTACTCTGATCACCAACTCTTTTCTTCAACAACTCACACACTGCACTCCAATAACACTGCTTGAGATGATTTTTTTTCTCCTTAGAATCTTCCTTCTCATCATTTTTTATGTCATTTACCTCCTTCTTTAAGGATTGATTTAAATCCATTTCCTCCATGAAACCTGCTTCAATTTCTCCATACCATACTCCTCTGTCTCTTCTCTGTCCATGTATTTGATACCAAAATCACAGTGGCTCATTGTTCTGTAACTTCAATGCATTAGTGTTGGCTCCAGTTTTCCAGCTAAAGTGCAAATCCACTAAGGGGAGGTTTCATGTCCTTTATGTATTCTTCTATCCACACAGTTTTTGAGAAGATATATTCTGTTGGTCACAACAATTAAATTAAGTGAAAATAATAACATTGTCTGTTGGTTTGGTTATTCATTTGCTATCTCTAAAGCTATAGTAGACACTACAGGCTTCACAAAAACCTATTACTTTCAGTCTCATTGAGAAGGCAAGTGATACAATATCAAATATTTGACTACAGGCAGATGGAAAAATGCTTGGTTCAGGCAGGTATTGGTTTGGCATCCAGGAAAGAAATAGTATAAGTTAAACAAAGTTAACTAAAAAGATTTATAGATATGATATTTTAATTAATTTATTTTTAGAGAGAAGAGAAGGAAAGAAGGAAGAAGGAGAAGAAGAAACACATTGATGCGCAAGAGAAACACCAATTGGTTGCCTCCTGCACACCCCCAGCTGGGACCTGGCTCCTAAGGGAGGCATGTGCCTTGACCAGGAATCAATCCTGTGACCTTCTGGTTTTCAGAGTGATGTCCAACATGCTGAGCCACAATAGTCAGGACAGTAAGTGTTCAGTATCTTGACTGTGATAGATACACTTAAACATGTGATAAAATTGTATAGCATATATGTGTGCACACACACACGCACATACATGATCACAGGTAAAACTGGGGAAATCTGAATATAAGTCTCTGAATTTTATCAATGTCAATATGCTTGTTATAATATTGTACTGCACTTTTGCAAAAAGTTACCATTGGGGGAAACTAGGTAAAGGATACGGAGAGTTTATCTGCATTGTTTCTTACAAATGTATGTGAATCTATGGTTACCTTAATAAAAATGTGATTTAAAGAAAGCAGAATATCATTTCAGATGATAGAGTATAGCATCATCCAAGCAACACAAACTTAGGTCCAAGATCAACTTTCAAAAGTCTTGATTCTATAACTATTACTTAATCTGCTAAACTACTTTGCATCAATTTACAAGCTAAAATGTCATAAATAGAAAATAGTATAATGTGGTCAGAAAATAAGTCAGGCATTCAAACATTCAAAGGAAATTATTTAATTTAATTCACTTAAATGATTCTGACTTGGGGTGACCACCACCATTTCATCTGAAAGGGTCAGAGGTTGAGATACTGTCTTGTAGCAGAGACTAGTATAACCTAGTCCCCACTCCTGATATCCAATCAGCCTAAAGATTCTTAAGGATACACATAAAATTCATCTTAAGATGTGAAAAATACATTTTCCTGGAAGCACACCTAGAGATTCACCTTCAATCAGCTCGCATGAGGTTCTGGAATTTCCATGTCTAATAAGTAACTCAAGTGATTCTAATCTACCTGGAATCAGAAATCAGAGTCAACTGGAGTGCTAATTTAAAATGCAAAATTTTTTTGAGATCCACTGCTTTGGCCACTGCAGTCAGTTTAAATTTTATCCTGATGACTCAGTGGAATTTCTAGAAAGAGATCTGCATACTTAAAAGTCTGGGTCATATTCCTATATGGTTGGGGGTGGAGAGAGAGGAGGCAGTTGTCAAAGTGTAAAACCCTCCCATCCTCCTTTTCGAATCACAACTCATCAGAGAGCATTTTGCACAGGGAGATCAAAGGCCCCTGCCTAGGAGAAGTTGAAAGACTTTGCTGTTGTAATTCTGAGGCAGAGGTGCTTGGATATAAATGATTCCTAACTGTGGGTTTAGGGGGACCCTCTACGTAGAAATGTAAACACAGATGTCAGGCCTTTCATCCCCATTATGTAAACATACCAGCTGCCAGGGAAGAAGGAGAAACCCTTTGGAATTAGCTGCTTCCCCCCCCCCCCCCCATCTAGAGAGCAAAAATTGGCTTCACACCTGAATTTCCACCAGCAAGCAAAGTACGATTCACCAGAGTAGGGCTGAACAATGAATGAGATGTTCATTTGCTGATGGCGTCTTCTCTCCAGACATTCAGTTCTTGCCCTTCCCCAACATGTAAGTGGCTGTCCTAGAAGAGGGCGATGAAAAGAGTTGGTAACTCCATATAACAACAAAATTGCTGGACTCATGGGAGGGAGCCATATTTTTAAAATATGTGGCCATTTTTTCCCCAAGGTTAAATACCCCAAGAGTCTAACTGAGATTTCTATTCCTGATTGACTCAAATTTAGGGAAAATGGGGGAAGCAAATGTTTGTGAGTTTTTCTGAGAAAAACAGAATGGTTTCCAGTAAAAGAGGCTTTGACTATGACAATGCATGAATATTTGAAGGATCACAACATGTAGCTGCAACTCAAACCACAACAGACCTTCTCTCACACTATTAAGTAATATTTTTTAAAAAGAAAACCATGAAAGAAAACATTTCTGGAAAAAAAAATGTGCAAAAAGTATAATGGGAAATGTATTTCTAAACAAAACACTTCAAGCCATGGAGAAATGTGTCTTTAATTACATCTCAAGCTAGTGTGCCAACTTGCATGTGTGAGTAAGTTTTGTGTTTTCTAAAGAGCCTTAGTTCTAAAAGACTTGAAAGGTTGTAACAAAAGCATTTAAAGAGTACCTTTTCATTGAAAGGGTTTTTTTTTTGTTTTGTTTTGTTTTTTCCTGAAAATGTTAGGACAATCAAACAGACTTTTAAAAAATAGACAAACTAGTTGTTACAATATTACAATATACACACAGTCTGTGATAAAAAATAAATCAGAAATTACCAAGAAGCCCATACATATGAACTTATTGGGCAGAAGCCATTGAGGTTTGGAACATATTATTTCTAACAAAACTTCTACCTTTACAAATGGTCCTTCAGAGTGTCGTAAAACGATTATCACAGTGAGCATTTAAAATAGTCCTCTTGCGCCCTGGCTGGAGGCACAGTGGATAAGGTGCCGGCCTGCAAACCCAAAGGTCGCTGGTTCGATTCCCAGCCAGGGCAAGTAACCAGGTTGCAAGCCAGGTCTCTAGCCAGGTCTGTAGCTAGAGGAAGGTGAAAGGCAACCATACAATGATGTCTCTCTCCCTTCCCCTCTCTCTGAAAATAATAAATAAAATCTTTAAAAAAAGAAAAACCCTTTTAAAATAGTCCTCTTGCTTAGAATAGAGCCAGCCAAATTGGCTGTATGTGATGGGAGAACCAATCAATTCAGGATAAATGTCTCATAGGCAACTAAAAATTCTGTCCTGCCCATGTTTAGCTTATAAGATCCTATTTTCCACGCTCAGTTTATAAACTTCAACTAAATAAAACTGTGTAGACAGTATCTTCTACTTATAAATGAGGTAGTTCAGGAAAGCTGTTCATGAATTCGTTTCTGAGTTCAAAAGATCACAAACAATCCATTTTATTTGCCTCTATGCTCTTACAAGAGAGCTCTGGATGTTGAGCAAATTGCATCTCTCTCTTTTTGCTTATTTCAAAAACTCATGTGTAAGTATATGTATGCAGTGAAGATATTTTTGTGTATGTATATATATATGTGTGTGCATGTGTGAGATCTATCTATATTTATGTGTGCATGCATTCAAGATAGTACTTCAAACACAACATCCACACCAGGATTATCTTGAAAATTTAGATATAAAATCACTGCATGGCAGTCAGCACCCCTTGTGGGTACAGTACGACAGAATTGACTTTGTTTTACTAGGAGCATGAAAGTTTGTTAACTTGAGAAATGTAGCTTACGCAATTCTTATTTCATGTTAATAAGGCAAAAAATATGCATTATATCTTGGCTCCAGCATAACTCTCCAAGGTGGTCTCTTATCCATTTTGTGATATATTCAAACCATTTTTTTTTTAATTTCTCAACTCACCATCTTTTTTCTTTTTGTCACTAAATTGGTATTGATCATGTATTATGTGATACACATGAGTCCCGGTTCAAGGGAATACAGCAGAGAATCAAAACTCCCTACCTTCCTGGAGCTATATTCTACTTTGGAATGACAGAATAAACATATACAGGGTATGGCAAAAGTAGGTTTACAGTTGTGAGCACATGAAACAGTTTATTCTTGTATTATTATTCAGTAATCATTGTATTATTTTCCATACGAACAACTATAAACTTACTTTTTCCCACCCTTTATGTAAACTATATGGTATGCCAAATAGTATTAACTACCCTACAACACAAACAGGGAAGATGGGGAAGTTAATGGGGTGGATAGGAAAAGCCAAAGTTAGTAGAAGGGTCATTGGAGCCCAAAACTGAAGGGGTGGAGGAAGTGAGCCAAGTGGGGTATCAGTGGAAAGAACATTCCAAGCAGAGGGAAGAGTTTGTGTGAAAACCCTGGGAAAGCAGCATGCTTGACTTGCTCAATAGTGAGGAAGTCAAGGTAATGGAGGGAAAGGGTGGTAGAGATACGGTCAGGAGACAAGTGTGAGAATCATGGAAATCCCTCAAAATTTAGCTTTTACTTTGAGTGATGTGGGAAACCATGTAAAGGAGAGGTGGGGAGACAGGGAAAGTGGTGGGATATGGGGAAAGTTGATACTGGAGTAATGATAGAAATCAAAAGAGTGTGGCCAGTTTCTGCACATATTTTGAAAGTAGAGCCAAGAAGATTTGGTAATAGAATTAATGTGGGGAGTGAGAAAAGGAAGTCAAAGAAGAACCCAAGGGGTTTTATACTTTTGCCTGAGCAACTGGAAAGATGAAATTGTTATTCACTGAGAAGGGGCAGGCTGTCAAGGAGCAGGATTTGGGGGTAGGGGTAATGGTGCAAGTATCCAGGGTCCTGGTGTGGACAGGCTAAGACTGAGATGCCTTTTAGACACCCAGTTGGATATGGCAAAATGGCAACTGGGCATATGAGTCTGTGGTCCAGGGGAGGGGTGTAAATTAGAGGCATAAAATTCAGAAGTTGTCAGAAGTTATATAGGTGAGATTTAAATCTATAAACCTGAAGTACGAAGAGAGAGAGGATAAAAAGAAGACATTCAAAGAATGAGCCTTGGTTCATGGAACCGATGACTCTGAACCTTAGCGTATACTGTTCATTGGGCTTGGTGTGCTCTTTTCTTTTTAGAAATATTTCTTTTGTTTAAAATGTTTGTGTTAATACATACTCATATGAATAAAAATATTTATCTATATCACATAGGTATATAACATAGACAAGGCAATGATAATATGAATACTTGTACATTATCACCCAGCTTAAGGAATATAATGTTACTAGTACAAAAGAATTCCCCTTACATATTTCTCTGAATGCTTCACCCTCACTCTCTGCAGCAACCAATATCTGAGATTTCCTCAATTTTATGTAAATTTTACCATAAAACAATATTACCAAATCACTTATTATTTAGATTTCACTCTTCTTGAAATGTGTATATATAAATATATATATATATTTATATATGCTTTCAAGATCCATTCACATTTAAGTACATAGCTATAGTTCATCTATTTCACTGCTATATAGTATTTGAAAGTTGGTAATTCTGTGGTTAAATTCAATGTAGTCTAATTTCATTGTGATTTGTTCATTTACCTACAATTCATGTCAAAGCTCTTAATTCCTAAATATATGAAGTTTTTTCCAGTCAGCTTTGTTATTGATCTTGAGAAATTCACACCTCAGATTAGGTAGTCAGTAAAACTAGTCATTTGAAAGTTTTATTAATTAGCTTCAGGATCCACTATATGTGTTCCATTTTATTGTTTTTTTGCTTAAAAGGAATATTTATTCTGCATTTGTTTCTTGCATTGTTCTATATAAATCCAACTGATAAAGCTGTACAAATTTTCTGTATCCATACTGATTATTATCTGCTTGCTCTAATAATTTCTGAGAGTTATATTAAATATCTCCCACTATGTTCATTATTAAATTTATCCCTATAATGCTGTTGTTTTTACAATAGATATTATGAGGCTGTAGCATTTTTATTTGTCATAAAAGTGAAATTGTTATATATGCCTAGTTAACTAAACCTTTTATTATTATGTAAAGATCTTCTTAATTTCTACTAAAATATATTGCTTTAAATTCTGTTGTTTAATTATTATAATCTTTTATTACATATGAGGTAATATATTATCATTATGACATATTAATATATGTAATTTTTCTTTCAGTTAGAACTTCCCTTGCTTATCTTTTTCCATTTGATTATTTTCAAACATTCTGTTACCATATAGTGATATTTTGAATATTTTTCTGGGCTAACAAACATTTTACATAAACTGGAATTTTCAGTTTATTTATATTTATTATAGCTACCAATATATTTGAATTATTTTAAGCATCTAATTATAGACTATTTATTTGTCCTACATTTAAAAATATTTCTCTTTCTTCTTTCTTGCAGCCTTTTGCATGATTTACTAATTTTTATCGTTAGTTTATTCCATTCCTAATTAAGTTATATATTTTGATTCTTAGACATTTATTGTGCCTGTGTATATCATAGAAATTTATTTTTTTTCAATATCTTTACTCTCCTTCCCTCAAAAAAAAAACCAAAAAACAAAAACACATTACAACCACATCCTACAGCTCTTGACTTAATTCTATTGTTTCAATGTATTATTTTTACCAGCTAAGACATTATAATTGTCATTTCACATAGTCAATGCTAAAGTTGGGCCACTTTTACTTCCTTCATTTTCAAATCTTTCATCTGGGATCATTTTCCTCTGCTCAAAGTATATCTGTTAGTCTTTCTTTTGTGAGGTTCCTTTGGTAATAAGTTTTTAGTATCAGTCTAAAATATTTTTACATTGGCCTTATTCTTGAAAGATATTCTTGTAAGCACGCAATTGTAAAATAATATTGTCTTTCTGAATATCCAAGATGTCATTACTTTCTTGTGATTTAAGTGCTACTGTTGAGGAGTCAAGTTTCAGTTGAAATATGACATTTTCCCCCAACTTCCTCCACTGCTAAACCCATTTGTCACCAGCTGCTGGTAAGACTTGTTGCCATTTTCTGTCTCTCACCTGACTTGTTCCTGTTCACCTTTCCTTTGGGCTCCACCTTCCTCTCTAGCCCTCTCAGTACAAGAGGTTTTTAGTTAAGTTCCAGCCAGCCATTTCATTTCTCCTCATATGAATGCTGCTTTCAGAGGATTAAAGACCAGAATGTCCTGATTAAACACTTAATTAGACATAATAAAAAATATTGCCAGTTTTAAATAATTGATTCACTCATTAGTTTAATATGCTAATGACAGAGCCTTGAGAAAAGGAAATGGAATAAAATTTACCCTCTGAGAAAATGGGTTGAAATTAGATTTTTACACTAAGATTACTCAGAGTAAATTACCAGCTCCCGATAAATGGGAGTTGTCTGACTAGTATTTCATTCACCACGTGGACTTCTAATGGCTAAACCTTTTTCAAATGATAGCACTCAGGGCTGGCCTTTCAGTTAATTACTGTTAAAAACTGCCACAGACCATGAGATACAATGAAAAGAGCTCTGTACTGAAGTCAGGTGGTTTGTGTTCAAATCTAATCTGACAATTCTAGTATATCTTGGAAAAGCCTACTTACTGATCCCTTTGACTTTTTGCTAGTCCTTCTGTTAGATGAATCCTGAGAATGTGTCCCAGACAACTTTTTGTCTCTAATATTTTCTATGGTGCCCACTGAGTACTGGGCAGTCTGTATACATATATTTACCAAACTAATTTTAAAAAATTAGTTTAAATGGTATCTTAAGCACCTTTTACTTCTAAAATTCTGTGATTCTCATATATACCTATTTGTGACTTTTGTCCCAAATTTCCAGGCAAAATTACTTTTGACACCTGTGAAAACCAATGATGACAAATACCATAGGTAGGTAGGTAGATAGATAGATAGGTTAAAAGAAAACTCCGATTCAGTATCAAAAGTGGCCTATTCTTTGCAAAATAGTTACTTAATTATTTCCAATTATTTCCATCATTTGAAATATTATATGCTGAATATTGAGGGGGACCTACTTACATCATAAGTCTTATTTGTTCCCATCATCCAGCATGACATATGTAAAAAAATGAGGAACAATAAAGCGGCAAGACAGAGAGGATGGAGTTAGCCATCTATTGACATAGTTCCTAAAATATTGTTACATAAAGAAGGCAATTTGCAGAGAATGGCTTGTTTTGCTTATTTTATAAGCAATTATAATTTGCATTGAATTCCCTTTGCAAACTAAAACGTGTGTAAAACACTAATGGTACCAAATTTAACTTGTTCTGATAGCATCCCAAATAACTGACAATTCAGACAAAGTCCCTAGAAGGACCCCCAAGGCCCCTCATATTCAAACTACTCACTACCTCAAAGTCCTCCTTAAAATTCCTCAAACAAGCTAAGCTAGCTCCCATCACTGCTCCTTTATAGTGGCCATTTTCTCTTCCTGGAATGCTCTTCCTCCAGATGGCCACATGTCTTTGAGGCTTCTTTTTAAATGTCACCTTCTTTATGATAGATCCCTCCTCCTTGGTACTATTTAGCCTAATTTATTCTACTTTTTTTCTCTCCTTGGCAGTTACTGCTCTCTAAGAGACTATGTATTTACTTGACTAGTTGCTTCCCATCTGATCTCTTTACCCTAGAATACTTCCCAGTATCCAGAACAGTGCCTAGCATAGGAATGGATTCAATCAGCATAATTAATGAGCATAAAAATGAAAAAGGCACATGTGGTCCATCCCATAGAGGAATTTAGTGCCACTGGGGCATTCATGCTGACCTATACAGCTGACATGGATTTTTCCGAAGAGGGAACAGAAACAATAAAAGCTTAAATTCAGCTTTCCTTGTGCTTCTAACTCCCAACATCTAGTAACATCATACAGGTTACTCAGCCTATATTGAAGTATTACCTCTATCTTTTCACTTGGTATTATTCAGAAACTCCTAGGTTCACAAGACAGGTCAGACTCATCAAAAATAGTTTTGTCTAATTGCCTAACATCTTTATTTGATATCTCCAACATCAAATATTATCTTAATATACCTAATATTAGGTATATTAATTCCTCATAGACTAATTCAACAGGTACAATGAACAGTCTGCTCTCACTCCTGGGTACTTTATCAAGATATTATATTTCCACCATTTCTACATTAATAGGTAAGAATGTTCCATTTGTTATAAAATGCTGTTAGTTACAAATGAGATTAAAACACAATCCCTTTGGTTTAGACAATCAAGCTTATTGGCTCTCAAAACCAAGTCTCAAGGAAAGAAACTTCATGGTTGATTGGTTAAGCATCTCAGTGATGCCTCCAAAGACCCCATTTCTTTCTATTTTTCTTCAGCAATCTTCACTAGAAGCCATCCTAGTATCCACTCTCCTTGTTGTAGCAGAATAACTGTCTGACAAAATCAGGAATGCAATTATATTTGTTCAAGTCCAGTAGGAGAGATATCTTCTGCCCCAGTGTTACAGCAGCGCTGATATACGCATTGATTGTACTGACACAGGGCATGTATTGTTCCCAGAACCAATGGCCATGCCCAACAAGATAATGGAATGTACTGATTGGATTAAACTAATCCAAGCCCACCCCTAGAGCAGGGAGTGGGGTAAGCTTACTTTAAAGTCCATTGATAGAACAAAGGAGAAGAGAATTTATTCCACCAGTAAAAGGATACCCATAAGACAACAAATGCCACTACAGAGATCACTCCAATTTTCCCAGAACTCCAAAAAGTGAAGGGGGTGAGAAAACATAGCTATAGCTGTTTGATCTGAATTCTTAATGTTCTAAGTCTCCCTAAAGCATATCTATATTGCTTGGAATTCATGGAAAATCCAGGAATTAAGTCTGAGTCTAAATGCTGGAACTAGCAACGTCTGGGGTCCCTCTCATTCAGGAACTTGCTTCTATAAAAAGTCAAAAAGGACTTCCTTATAAAAACAATAATTCTAGAAGTAGTAAGGTTCTTTTTTTCCCTTTCTGATCTCAATTTGGAAACTGGGGGAGAAATTAATTATTACAATAAAAAGTACACTTTCTTTCTGTTATCAATTCTTCCCCTATTTCAGCATTAATATGCCTACTCAAAGGGCAATAGTATCTATAGCCCATTCTTTTAGGAACAATTTAACCTGTCATTTGAGGAAGCACTAAAAATGCTCAAAGAATCAAGAAAAATATGGCATTAAAAATTATTTTCTTATTGTGGAAAATTTCAAACATAGAATAGTGTAGTGATTTACTGCATACTCATCATCTACTTTTAATAACAATTAACTTGTGGCCAATCTTGGTTTCAGCCATGCCACTTCCCATACTATTTTGAAGCAAATTATATATCATGTCTTTTATCTGTAACTATTTCAGTATATATGTCACATATCTCTAAGAGATAATGAATCTATAAGAAGACACAATACCATCATCATACTTCTTAAAATGGGCAATATTTTTCAAATAATTATCAAATTATCTAGCCAATGTTTCTATTTACAATTCTCTCCTAAATGTCATAATTTTAAAGTTTGTATGTTTGACTTAGGATTCAGAGGAAGTCTACATATCATAATTTATGTATGAATATTTGAAGTATCTTTTGATCTATGAGTTTCATCTCATTTCTCTTTTGTCTTTCTTATAATGCATTTGTAGAGAAATCAGGTAACATGCTCTGAAGATTTTTCCATAGTCTAGATGTAGCTGATTGCATCTTCCAGTACAGTTTTAACATTTTCCTCTCTCTTGTAAATTAGTACTGGGAGGAAAAGCTTCATTTGATTCGAGTGGTATTTTGAACCATCAGTCAACAAAATATATTCGTATATTGACTGATGTGTTAGATATATACAATATATTCAAAAAATGTGCTTGGGAAATTCTATGCATTTGTGAAGTGCCATTTCATTTACAACAAATAACCCAAACAAAGGGTGTTATTTTAAAATTTCCACAGTTAAAATTTCCAAGTTGAAGAAAAATAAACTGCAACAGTGTGGGTCTGCAAGCACAGATGCTGTACTCTCATTTGTAAAAATGTAAACATACTTCTGGATGTTTCATTGATCAACCTACTTCATTCCATACTCCTGAAAGTCCCACATAAACAAAGCAGGCTAAAATTGTGGCTGTCTTTCCAAGGTCTCTGTTTCTTCCTTGCCTTCCTTTCAGTACTCTGCATTGTTTTCACATTTGACATAGCTCCCCTGTGGCTAAGTCAACTACAAACAATCTTGAAAGAAACATTCCCTGGAACAAAATTTGATGCAAATTAATACATATTACAAAATGCAGGTATTAGATAAGATGGCCTCTGGTTCTAGGAGCTCTGTGCAGTTTTCTAGCCTGAATTCACAGAAATATATTTTCCACCAAATCTCATGCTGTCAAACCTCAAACAATGGTGAGCTGAAATTTAGTACAGGACACAGAATATGAAACTTGCTTAGAAGTTATTTGGTCTGTTCCTCTTGTTTTTCAAAAGGTCAAAGATATCAGTGACTTGCAATAAAAGATATGATGACACTAGGACCCAGCACTCCTTATTTCCAATCAGTAGTTTTCTGCACTGCCTCTCTGCCAAAAGGCCAGAGATAACTCAACTCCCCACCCCAAATCTACGTAAGCCTTCCCTTCAGCTGGAGGCCCGTGGAAAGACTTCTCTGGAACTAGGGAGTAGATGACCTCCCACCATCCTACTCTCCTAATGTACTGTGATTGTACAATTTCACTGCTAACCCTTCCTAATTGGGATGGGGCAAAGGCAAATCCTGTCTTTAGCCTTTGTATTATTGGCAATGTCATTCACTGACTCCTTTGACCATTATACAGATCAGGTTGCTGGTCCGAGCAGTTTCCCCTGCTTGTCACTCATTTTTTCCCCTTCTCTCAAGCTCCTGCTTCTATCCACATTATTCATTCTTTGAGTTATGGCAATCTATTCTTGCTCACTTCTTATTGCCACTGAAACAATCTTTTGCATGTGCTGTGTGGATGACATACTTCAATTATTCAAAATCTTTGAGGGACAATTGTCATCTCTCCAGTCAAAATACAAATGCTTCACCTTGCTTTTCCATGCTGTTCATTGGTCTACTCTCCCAAACTATGTCATTCACGATTTGTGTTGCTGGTTGAACACTCTGGTTTCACTTTTACATCCTCTCACAGCATTTTCTTCCACTCTCTCAACCGACTTTGCTGAACCTGCATATCATATGCAGAGAATATTTTAAAAAACAGGCCATGTCTCTTACTTCTGAGATATCTTCTCTACTTAATACAAATTCCAAATTTCTTGATCTCTCAGACTCACAGTGGTAGCCCTGGCCATAAGAGCATGTAGTTTAATTTTCACATACAAACCATCTAGCTAAATTAATGTTGCTTATAGAAACACTTTGGCTTTAAACACATTCTTCAACTTCCCTATAAAATTGCAATCTATTGACAATTATTTGTTGACTATTTACTATATACTACATAGAAGAGACTAATCTAAATAATATGAAATATACATCAATATAAAAATACACTTCTGTCTTTAAGACCTTTATATTCTAGTTGAACTAACAAAATGTGCACATTTGAAGAATGGCTAACAATCAAAAAAGATAATTACAAATGAACACTTATTAATAGCTAGACAATGGCTATTATGAAGAATTCAAAAGAAAAGTCCTGGAAGGAGAAAAAGAATTTAGACCTTGGGCTTGGAGTTGTAGGTAGAGTTTTTAATGGGCAGAGAGTAGGTCAGAATTAGCTAGGGCATGAACATAGAGTATTAGCAGATATGGATCATATTTAGTGTATGTCTTTAAAAAGCCACTACTCTAACTATGAACATGATGAAAATAATGTTAACAATAGTGCTAAATGATGGTGAGTGAGGAAGGTGAAGCTATTGGCAATATTGTCAAGTGACAGTGATAATTCTAGGAATAATAAAATATGCTTTACAAAAGAAGCTATTCTGTTTTTGCCAGCCTGGTGTTAATTTGTATTAGTATGAAATAGTTTCTTGTTTAGATTTACCATTCCAATGCTAATTTTGATAGCAGTGCTGTGATTATTTTTTTTCTTGCTTTATATTAATGGCTAATGAATCCATTTTTGTTTCAGTGAAACAGCAGCAAAGCTTGTGGGTTGATGCTACTTTTTCTGGTTCAAGTCTTGTTAATATACTTTGGTTTGGTAAAGCACAATTCAAGGGGTGCTAGAAAAAAGCAAAATAATAGAGTGATTTCTCCTCTGTTTGTTTTTCCTCGGTAACTGTTGCCCCAATTTTACTTCTATAAACTTGACTTCTGGACTGAGGATAATGTCACATAACCTTCTACATGGGAATGGGGCAAAGGCAAACCCTTTATTTTTCCCTGAGGTTCCAGTATCACCGACAATGTCACCCTTCCACTCCTTTGCCTGTTGTACAGATCATTTTTCAAATCCAAGCAGTTCCCCCTGCATGTCACTCATTTTGTCTTCCTCCAATTAAAAAAACAATGCACATATATGATAAGATTGGTGCAGAGAAAGTCCAGCCATTGTTAATATAATGAGAATGGTTTTCATGACATGGATGTAATCTGGCAGTCAAGGCTAGTGGACTGGATGTGCATGCATGAACAATGACAACTTCACTGTGCTAGTCAGTGGGGTCAGTAGATGCCACTGAGTGAGCATGTGTACTGCGTGGCCATCGCATTCAAAATGGCTGAGTGAATAGAGAGATGAATCTGCATCAGATTTTGCATTAAGCTTGAATATTCATTCACAGAAACTATTTGGATATTTCAGAAGGCTGCAGTTATGGGCAACTAGTGATTGGCAGCTTCACAAGAACAATGTACCTACTTGTATGTCACAGCTCATGCAGAGTTTTTCAGTGACACATCAAATCACCCAGGTTACTCAGTCTTCCTACAGCCCAGATTTGGCACCCTGTGACTTCTGGTTTATTTCAAAACTCCAATCACCTTTGAAAGGGAAGAGATTTTAGATGTCAATGAAATTCATGAAAATACAACAGGGGAGCTGATGGTGATTTGGGGAAACTATGTGAGGTCCCAAGGTGCCTACTTTGAAGGGATCTGAAGCATCATTGTCCTATGTACAATGTTCTTATATCTTGTATCCTCTTCAGTAAATGTCTTTATCTTTCATATTACATGGCTGGATACCTTCTGGCAGGCCTCTTTTATAAAACCAACTTTGAGAATTTGAAATACAGTTATACATCTAAACTTAAAATAGTGCACATGTGCACACCCCCACATGTACTTCCTTTTATGTGAAAGATCCTGCCATTTTACTCTTAAGCTTGGGAAAATTGAAGGCACAAAGGCAAGCATGTTCTCAGTTCCACTCAGTAGAGACTTGAGCTAAAATGACACCTGGAAAGCAAATGCAGTGACCTTTAAAGAAATTGAGAAGAAGCTATTTCCAGCACATTACTAAATGCTATATTTTAAAGGTTCTAACCTTATTTGCTACAAGTATATAATATCAGGAAACCCTTGTGAGGGAAGGGTATGAAATCATCACATAGCACAAGCCACTTACAGAAGAGATGGTGAAAATTATTACTTTCCAACTTACAGACACCAAAGTTCAACCCAGCTCCTTTTGTGGTTTGCTGCATTAAATAAGGTTCAGAAGTCACTTAGAGAATTACAGGCTTCTTAACCTAACAAAAATATAAAGTTTTCTGCAAACAACAATGGCTACATCATCATGCAGACTGATTTATGACACAAATACACACATATTTTTATTATTTTATTTTATTTTTTAAAGGATTTTATTTATTATTTCCTGAGTGAGGGGAAGGGAGAGAAGCAGAGAGGGAGAGAAACATCTATGTATGGTTGCCTTTCACCTGCCACCAGGTCTCACTGACTAGAGACCTGGTTTGCAACCTGGTTATGTGCCCTGGATGAGGAATCAAACCAGCAACCTTTGGGTTCGAAGGTGGGCACCTTATCCACTGTGCCACCAGCCAAGGCCACACACATACCTTTGTACTTCCTGCCAGTTTGCAAGACTGTCCCTTGAGGTGTCTATGGTACTAACTTTATTTACTCCTCCTTTTGGTTAATAGTAATAATTGGTCTATAAGACCAGTATCAAAATAAAGAATGGGTGACAGAAATTACTCATTTTAAGAAAAATTCTAAAATATCATCTTTGAAACTGAAGTTTGACTCCATTATGAAGATCTGGATGGCTATTTGCAAAATAAATACATAGGTTAAAATATGGGGTTGTAACACGGATTATCCTAAAATATCAGAACCCTCAGGTCTAGATTTCTTAGAATAGATAAATAGATGATAGGTAAATTGATAATTCTGACAATATCACCTTACATTTGTATTCTGCTTACAAAAAGAAAACAATAATATTTGGCCACAGTTTCTTATTCTTAACCTCACCATATTTTATAGATTGAAAGTAAAGGGTTCCAGCAGATCAGCTTCAGTGAATCATTTCCCTGATTACCTAACCCACATCTGTGAAGGAGTGAGCTGGCAATTATCTCATGGATTTATAAATTAGCAAAGCCAATAAACCACGTGGGGAGCTATGTGTTCAGAACTGTCTCCAGTTCACCTTTATGCTAATTGGAGCTGTCAAACATTAGGAAATAACCCTGGTTATCTAATGACTGGTTGGCCTCTATTGTGATTATCTAATATTTTTTTTTAATGTGAACTGAAGAATCCTTTCAACCTAGTTAGCATTAAATCATTTTTGCTGTGTATTGGTTTTCTACACTTATAATTGAAAGACTGAGCCCACAGGCAGAACACATCTGTATGGGCCTACGCCATGGGTTTCCAAGCTAAGAGAGTTCTCTTGTCAGTATTCTGTGCTGGTCAGAAAAATATTGTGCCAGCATTTTGAAAACTGTCATTTAACCAAAGCCCTAGACAAAAGAAACCAATGAGGACATTGCTCTCTGAAGCAGAAATAAGCAAAGTCAGAGGAGGAAAAGAAATCAAAGTGCAGACATCTCTTGGAGATATGGGGTGTTTATTTCCAGAATACAGCAATAAAGTAAATATTGGAGTAAAGTAAGTCACCATTTTGGCGGGGTCTGTAGTGCATATTAAGTTATTTTTCCAATATACTGTAGTCTATTAAGTGTGCAATAGCATTATGTTTAACAATGCACATGCTTAATTAAAAATACTTTATTGCTAAAAAATGCTAACCACCCTTTGAGCTTTCAGAAAGTCGTAGTTGTATTATAATTCCTTTCATGCCTACAGGCTTGCTCAGTACAGGGTTGCCACAAACCTTCAATTTATAAAAAACACAATATAGGGGAAATATCATAAAGTGAAGTGCAATAAAAGTACCTGTAGTTAAGCACAGTGTGCAAACTATACTCAAATTAGTTCAGTTTCACAAATAAGAGTAGCAAACAGCAGGAAACTCAGCAATGAGATGTTACAGCAAGAAGTCACTTAAATTTAAAGATTTTACCAATGGTTCCCTGGTGACTTTAGCCATCAACTGCTCCAAAATGCACTTGACTGAAATACGGGAAATCTAAGGTCTGTGGGCAGCAGCTGACTTTTAATGGCTCAGTGAGTATACTAAAGTGTGTTCAGGCTACTGTTGTTGAGACTTTCTAGAATGAAACAACATATACTTTGATTTTCAGTATGGAGATCCCAGTAATAGTGAAAAAGGGTTCCTGCAAGGTAATTCCTGTAGCCTGAGACATGATAAAATAAACCCAGGGAAGTCCAGGCCTGTGAAGTACCTTATTTATGCCACCCAGCTCTTTTATTCTGCCATAATCTCTCGGGGAGACTTTGTGCGTAAGATGGTTTTATTGAGTATTTACTTCAAGCTCAATAAAGACAATCAAAAGTGACAGTACTGAAGAACACACATTCCCCTCATATTACCCTTTGGCAAAACTGGTCATGGGTTTCCCGAGGGCGACTGGAATCAGGTGTTTTCAGTTGAACCTGAGATTCAAAAGACTTCAGTGAAAGGGTATGTTCATTTATCTACTTATAAACATGCTGGAGAATAGCTTGCTGGGAAATATTCCAGGCACCATTCAAAATTCCTGACGTATTTAGGGATCACTCATTTCATCTTTCAAATAATCTTTGACAGTGGATGTTATTATTGTATCCATTTGTCCTATTAAAGTAACCAAAGTACAGAGAGACTAGAAGACTTGCCAAGGTCGCAAGTTGGTGAGTGGCAGAACTGGGGTTTGAAACCAGTTTCTCAATTCCAGAGCATTTGCTATCAGAGTTTCATGAAGAGTCAACCACTTCTAACACAGTACCAAAAAATACTGGATATTATTCTTTAATTATTTAGACTCATATCCTGTTGTTGGCATACTATTTTTTGAACTAGGCTTTTATATATTATATTAATGATTCTGACTTATACGTTCACCCTTTCCTTAGCTGATCTTCTCAAAATACTATGAAATTTGACATGATGCAAATGTATAGTATTTAGCCTTACTAGCTGATAAGTAACCTGTATTGGTTCTGTTTCTACGAAGAACCCTGACTAATACATCCATGAACTGAAAGGTCAAAAACTAAGCT
The DNA here is from genome assembly GCA_004026585.1 of Noctilio leporinus. Classification (NCBI taxonomy): domain Eukaryota; kingdom Metazoa; phylum Chordata; class Mammalia; order Chiroptera; family Noctilionidae; genus Noctilio; species Noctilio leporinus. The sequence goes on from PVIW01010414.1 coordinate 23,252, forward strand.
GGCCCACAGACATTTTTACCAGCTGACACAAATTTCATCATTTTCCTAGATCCTTCCCAGAACTATGAGACATAAAGTCCCAGAATTTCTCTCAGATGGGTGGACCTTCAAAATACCACTTGTTTGTTCTTATTCCTTTATGAGTTCCGTTTGCCTGCTAAGAAGAGCTTCAAGCTTCATGATAAACAAAAACAAAATTGCCAGCAGCGTGACCAGGGTGCTCAAGAATGCAGCTTGTTCTGGGAGGTTCAGGTCATCCAGAGAACAAGACCACACAGCTGGTGAAGAGGGCAGCTTGGCCAGACCTCTTGGCTGCGTCCGCCTTTCCCATACCTGACCAAAGCCCTTGCATGGGCTGAAAACCAAGATGGGATTGCTTAAATATCATGCCAGAGATTTTATGCCTAATTATTTAAATTTCCTAAGGCTAATCTTTAAGAAAACAGTGGGAAAATAATATCAATAGCTTGTAAAAAATAACTCTCACACCATCAAAAGCCAAGTATAGAATTTCACCCAGTTCAGCTTGTTAAACCCCCCAGCAAGGCCCCTCTTTTCATAGGGTAAAGACTTCTTATAGTATAGAATGAAGTGTTAATGCCCAAACAGCTGCTGGGTGGTTTATTATAGTCACAGGTGAGTGGATTTGCTGGTTCTATTTTCTCACTATTGTCACTTCAAAGATAAAAAAATAAAATAAAATAAAAAAGCTATGCCCTCCAAGAAGCACAAGATATAAAACCAATATGTTTGCCTTTCAATTAAAGGCCTCAGGCTCTCAACCTGTGTAACACCCCAACATCAATGAGATTTTTTTGAGAAATGCAGGCCTGTGGCTGTCAGTGTTTCTGTACAGGAATCCCACTAATGAGCTTTAATGTTGCTGATAACTCAGATTGCTCTGGGCTGAAGCTTGTCACCTTGGGTGGGTCTCTTTTCCTAAAATCTTATTGTGCTAAGACATATTGAAGGATTAAAAATCAAAATGTTCACATGGATTCCAATGTTTCTTTTTTTACATTATGGCCAATGGAACCTTAAAAGTGACACCACCAGCTCGCTCTCGCTCTCGCTCTCTCTCTCTCTATTGCAGTTCTACGTTCACAGCAAAATTAAGCAGAAGATATGGAGAATTCCCATATGCTTCATGCTCCCATATCTGCACACCTTCCCCACTTATCGATATCATCTACCACAGTGGCACATCCATTACAATTGATGAACCTACATTGACACATCATTATCGCTCAAAGTCCATAGTTTACATTAGGGTCTTGGTTTTGGACATTCTGTGAATTTGGACAAATGTATCCACTGTTACAGTATCATAGAAATTAGTTTCATGGCACTAAAAACCCTCTGTTCTCTGCCTATTCATCCCTCCCTCTCCTTCAGACCCCTGGCAACAACTCATTCTTTTACTGTGTCCATTGTTTTGTCTTTTCCAGAGAGTCATATAGTTGCTATCATACAATATGGAGCTTTTTCATATTGGCTCTTTCACTTAGTAATATACATTTAAGTTTTCCCTAAGTCTTTTCATAGTTTCATAGCTCATTTCTTTATAGCACTGAATAAATAATATCCTATTTTTCATGTGTACCAGTTTATTTATCTATTCACATACCAAAGTACATCTTGATTGCCAAAACTTGTAAAATTCTTTTTTTAAATGTCTCTTTAAAATGTGAAAGGGTTAGTGATTTACTTCAGGGAAAAAGAAAATGTTAATTGTTTATTAAATTGCATTTTTGGAGCAACAGCTACATATTTTCTGAGTGTGATGGGCAAATTGGGGCAGTGGAAAGTCTTTAGTGAGGAACACCACTGAGTTTTAAAATATTGTGTTCATCAATATGAATTCATCTGGCTTAATCATTCAATGTTAAATATCACATGAAATTAAGAATTTTGAGCATAGGTAGAAACATTTTTACCTAGCTAGTAACTTCTTTCATTTAAAGTCACAAAATATTCTGTTAAATATTATTATTAATAATAATATTATTATTAATAATAATATTATTAAGAGGGGATAATATTGACCTTTATATTCAGGGAAAAAATGAAGCAAATAACTATTTAAAAACAATAGATTCCTATCATGTTTATTCCCAGATATAAATTCTACTTACAATATGCCCTTCCTGACAATTCTCACATATTAAAAAATTAGCTTGCAGGTCAACTAGTTAATAGCATTTCATAATTCAAATTGTTTTTATCAAAACAACCTATTATTTCTGAACTATTGATGTATCTCCATGATAATGGAAGCTTCATGAAGACATCCACAGTTTTCTAGTTTAGTCCCTGGATCATGGTCCTAAGTAATATTTACTGAATGAATGCCCATTCATCATTGTTGCTATTGTTTTTTTTAATGACCAGGAACTAGACCCAATTCACAGGGTGCCTATACCTGTCACTATATTATAACCAAAAAAAAAAAAAAAAATCTGGGAATCATCTTTTGCCAACAATTCCCAACTCTCCCCATCTATGATTGGTTGATTTGTTAGGGCCAGAGTCATATTGTACATGGCACAATTCGAAGGGAGTGGTACCCTTCTTACAGATGACAAAGTTGGGAATTGTGGCTCCTGGAGTTTGTGTGGCATCCTGGTTGGTTTTACTGATTATCATCAACATACCCTGAGAAACACTCTATGGTGAATGTTCACGTCTAATCTAAAGAGCATCAGAGGAGTTGTTCTTTAAATGTGTTTTTGGGAGTTTCACATTCTATCTAATTAACTAATTAGAGGTGACTTGGAGTACTACAAATCTGAGAACCCCTGTTTTTGTTTCTGTTTTGTCAGATGAGAATAAAATTTCTGCCCAATCTGCCTAACTGGGGTGGTGTGAATCTCAGGTCTCTATTACCTCATCTATTAGCCCAGAAGAGCTAAATCCAGAGGCCTTGATGGACTGTTATAGATCTGACATTTTCTAAATCTATAATCCTCAGAAATCAGGCTCATTCTATAATTATTGCCTTTGGCATAAAAGAGCAAATCACATTGTAAACAAAAATTTTTGTATCTTTTATTCAACAAATGTTTAAACAACACCTATTATGCTAGGAGCCACTATAAAATAATATATTCCCAATTATCTCAACCAATAATAATTGATAAATATTTAACAGAATATCAATGGGAACTAAGTATTTTCTATGTACAGCCATTCTTCTAAGATTTTATAGAGTTCGTTAATCCTTGCAACAATTTTATATGGTAGGTATAAGTAAGGAAATAGAGAGGGAATGCCCACCAATAGTAAGTGAAAAAGCTAGGATTCAAATCCAGGCAGTGTGACTCCAAAGTCCTTTCTCTTAATCACTGTACTATAATAAAAGAATTTCAACAAAATTACAAAAGAAAACAAAGAATGAGAAGTTACTTATAGTTTGTGTTTCTCATATGGATTTAAGTTGTAAACTGAAGGAAAGAAATTACCCACATAATCTAAAGTACATTTGGTGGCAGGATTCAGGATTAAAAACAAGGACAAAGAAAAAAAAAACAAGAAAAAACAAAGTCCTCATCTCTTTATGTATTTATTTGTACTATTATTATTATGTTGGTTTAAAAAGAACACACTGGGAATGGGTTGAGGAATTTAACCTTGGGCCATGTGAGGTACTCCTGGTGTGGGGTCATTCTAAATAATCTGAATGAAGTCCCAAGTTCTACTCCCATGTATCAGGGGGGAAACTCCACTGCCCCTCTCAGCTTTTATCTTCTTTACTCCAATAGTATTGGCTGTACATGCTATATAGGTTAGCACTAGAGAAGTGCCACAGCACCATAGATAAGTGGTTAACCCATTGTTGACTGGCCATGAAAAAACTTGTGATTTCAAGCCCAAACAGTGTTGGCCAATAATGAGTCAATTTGTGCTTGCACTTGCATTAGCTTTTTCCATACAATTGCCAGTCAGTAACCTGTGGATGAACAGATAGATAGATGTGATTTGCTACACGAGTTAACTCATGTTTGCACTTGCATTAGCTTTTGTATAAAACTGCCAGTCAACAATGTGTTAAGATGTGAGCTCTGAAGCCTCTTCTAGCTGTGAACTCAAAAAGAATTTAGTGTGAATCCTAGCTCTCCTGGAAGAGTGGTCTTGCCAAGTTCCTTAGTCTTACCAACTTCAGGTTCCTTAACAAAATAATGGGGAATAAAATAGTGCCTACCCAGCAGAACTGTTGTAAAGGTTGAATAAGATGATATATTTAAAGTAACACTAGTTTTGGCACATAGTAAGCACTCAAAAAAAGTATTTGCTATTAATGTTTTATATAGCCACTTTACACTTGTCAATAGTCTCTCTACCATACCCCTAAAGGGTAGTTTTCTAAGACTTTTGCTTTTCTGTCTCTACCTTCATGCTTAGTACTTACAGTGTTCAGTAATATATATTGACAGATTGATTGGCAAGTGAGGCAAAAGCTGAGAGCTAAGTTCTCTACATATAAGGTCCCAGAAAAAAAAAAAAAAAAGACAACAGATGAGTGGATTGCCATTTGGTCTTTTGATCATTCTATTCAGATTTGTGTGATCAGATTTCTTCTCTTTTATAAATCACAGAAATAACTTCAGGAAGCCTCAGACATCCTCATATAAGGTTAACTATTTCAAACGGAGCTGTGCATGAGCCTTGAAAATATCCAGACAAACATATGTTGAAAACCTTTTTGCAAAGCCCACCACAGCACAATGAGCCACAGTGGCCAGACCATCCCTGCAGCTGCGCACTCAGGGCACATGCACCCATTTATCAGGGCCCTTCCATCTTGAGCACAGCTTGCAGGCCTCCTCTCAAAAATGAGGTCACCCCAGAGCCCAGATGGGCAGACAGGCTGCAGAATAGGATACGTCTGGGTGCAGATGTGGAAGGAATTGAGACTAACAACCATAATGGAAACAGGAAATGAGAGTTAGGTCAGTCCAACTGTACAGTTGCTGAAAAAGCAAAACTCAGCCATGTGGTATAATTTTCATGCTCCATAATGTTTACCACCAATTCACCAATTTTACAATAGGTTAGGTTGTCACTATGGGGAGGAAAACCCTCACAAGTGTCCATCAGAACCCTTCCCCACCACAGTGTCCCTAAACTTCTTCCTGCATTTCAAATCAACATAACACTAGGTGTAAAGGGTCATCCTATTCAAATGCCCAATGGAAAAACCATATATTTTTTTCCTACTGTTCAGGGCTATTACAATGCACTTGGCAAAGCTTCTGAAGACTGGAGGGCCTCACTGATATATAAAACAAAAAAGAACATAATATGGAGTTAGTGATAATTAAAGAGTAAATCCCTTCTCTTACAGTACACACAAACATATGTATTTATAACATGCACGCATTCACAAGTTCACTATACATACATAAACACACACACTTAGTGCTTCTGTCCTTTGTACGGAAAGTTATTCTGAGAAAATTGTTGTTATGTCTTTGGGCTAAGAGGGCAGTGAATGATTAATCTTTCAGGATGGTTAACTTATGCTTGCTGCTGCGATGTTGGTGACCTCATCCTCCAAGAGTACATCCAAGGCTGTCTGCCAGCCTGAACACTCTGAATACTTTGCCACTCTGCCCTTGACCTCACTTGGACCTTGATGTCTTTTTGGCTGATGATAAAAGTCATGTGCAGCTAAGACATGTGGTCTGACAGAATTGCCAGCACCAAGGCTTGCTAATTAAAAAAAAAAAAAAAAAAACTGTAACACTCTGTTTCTAAAATCCATAATTTTACTCTTTAATGTATACCAGGATGTTTAAAATTTGGGAAACTTCCTACATAAAACCTTTTCTAATTCTGCAAACTCCCTGTGATCATTCCATTTTCTGCAGAATTTAGACTCTTTGTGCCATATCACCTAATCATATAACATCTTATACAATTCTCTCATTGTTTCACTTACATTAGGCCTGCTCTCCCAAATGAAGTGAACCCAGAAAATAAGGCAAACTTAGAAAAAATGCTTTAAGAGAAAAGTAATTTTTTAATTTGCTTTTTTAAAACAAGATTAAGAAGGAAGACAGAACCTGCTGAATTGATTAGCTGGTGATACATTAATGTATATCATATGTCCCAACTTTATTTTATCTGTCAAAGAGAAAGATGTTCAGACTAGAAAAGAGTGTATGGACCAAATTAGGTGAGAGAAAGTTGAGCCTAAATCCAGAGCCAGACATAGACTAGTAAACTGGAGGGAATGAATTTAAATGCTATAGCTCAGAACAAATTATACATACAAGATAAAATTAATGAACTCTGGCCCTGGCTAGCGGCACAGTTGATAAGGTGCTGGCCTGCGAACCCAAAGATCCCTGGTTCGATTCCCCAGTCAGGGCACATGACCAGGTTGCAAGCCAGGTCTCCAGCCAGGTCTGTAGCTGGAGACAGGTGAAAGGCAACCATACATAGATGTCTCTCTCCCTCTCTGCCTCTCTCCCTACCTCTTTCTCTAAAAATAATAAAAATAAAACAAAACAAAAAACAAACAAACCAATGAACTCTGGAAAACCACTATGCATAAAGGAGATCTTAGAAAAAAAGAGAACTAGAGAGTTTATCTGACTACAAACTCAATACAGTCCATTTATTCAATACTTTATTCATTAACAAATTTGTGTCAGGAACCTACTATTCTTAGGGATAAGTCTGGAATTATTCTAGGCACCTTTGTGCAAAAAATAAGATAGATAAAATCTCTGTGCTGGTAGACCCAGCCTTCTAGTGGTAGACAGAAATTAAACAAATGAGCAAAGAAACATACAATAGCAGCTGGTGATAAGTGCCAAGAAGAAAAGTAAAGCTGAGTAAGGAAATAGGACATGACTATGGATGTGGGAGTTCTACAATAGTTTAGATGCAGTAGTGAAGTATGGACTTTCTGAGCAGGTGGCATTTGAGCAGAAATGAATTAAGGAAATGAGCCAAGAAAAGATCTAGGGAGAAGGACATTCCAGGCATAAAAGACAGCAAGCATGTACAAGAGTCTTGAGTTAGGAAGAAACTTAGTAAGTTTAAGAAACAGAAAGAAGGCCCAGATGGCTGAAGCAGAGGAAGATGAGTGAAATGGGGTAGGTTGGCAGGTCATGGAGCATCATGAAGACCATAGCAAAGAAGATTGGATTTTGCATGAGTGTAAATTGGAAGGTCCTGAAGAGTTGTGAGTGTAAAGTATTATAATTTGATTTATAATTTAAGAAGATCGTTTTGTTTGTTGTGTGGAGAATATATTAAACAGAATTCCCAAAGGGAAATCTTGAGACAAGTTAAAGGCTATGCCTTTATCCCAAATAAAGGTGACTGGCATGGTAGTGGTAGAGGTGTTGGCTATCTAAAGGAATTGCAGATGGAACATTCCAATGGGTGGCTTGAGGGGAAGGAGTCAAGGATGATAACCAGGTGTTGGCTGGAATGATTGAGTGAACCATGGGGCTATTTACTAAAATGAAAAAGATTGGTGGAGGAGCAGAAATAGGAGTAGGGTAGTGAATCAAAAAGTTCAATGGGCCCTGACTGGTAGCACAGTGGATAAGGCACCAGCCTGCGAACACAAAGGTCACTCATTTGAGTCCCCAGGGCACATAACCAGGTTGCAAGCCAGGTCTCTAGCCAGGTCCAAAGCTAGAGGCAGGTGAAAGGAAACCATACATTGATGTTTCTCTTCCACTCTGCCCCTCTCTCTCTGGAAATAATTTTAAGAATCTTAAAAAAAAAAAAAAAGTTCAGTGGGAAGTGAGATTATTGACTATGTAATTCAATTGCTAAAAACCTAATAGGACCTTGAACTACAATAAAAGAAGTATAATAACCAGGCCAAATGGCACAACACATCCACTCTACTGTGTGCTGTTTGAAACACATTATAACTACTCTTTACAGTACTGCACCCTATATTTTAAGAGGGATGTTAACAAAGAGACCCACATTCAGAGGATAGAGAGCAGGAAGGAGAAAAGTTTCACATGGCAAATGCTTGAGGAAACTGAAGATCAAAGAAAAGAAGAGATTTTGCCGAGAAAGATAAATGCCACATATTGTGGTTGTCTTCAGACATTTAAGGAAATATCACTTATCTTGTGTGACTACAAAAAGCACTTGCATAGAGATGTGTAGAAAACACAAGAAGACAGACTTCAGAAAGGTGGAGCCTTCTACCAATTAGAAAGCGTTCCAGAAGAGACTGACTAAGCTTTCAATAATGGGGCACCTCAGATAGTAGGTTAAAACAGGTAATATCTAGGTCCTTCCCATAATGAGGTTTCTGTGACGCTAGAGTAAACTCTTGCTGGCTAGAAACCATCACAGTGTTATTTGAAAGTCACTGATAAGGCTCAAAACATAGTATTTAAAAGTTGAACTATCCTGGCTAGTGGCACAGTGGATAAGGTGCCAACCTGAGAACCCAAAGGCCACTGGTTTTATTCCCCAGCCAGGGCACATAACCATGTTGCAAGCCAGGCCTCCAGCCAGGTCCTTAGCTGGAGGCAGGTGAAAGGCAGCCATACATTGATGTCTTTCTCCCTCTCTCCCTTTGCCTCTCTCTAAAAATAATAAATAAAATCTTTAAAAGATTTTTTTAAGTTGAACTACTTTTGACTTGACATTCAGAACTAGCCAGTTAAATTTTTAAATGGTTATTATTATTTTTTTTTTATTATTTTGGGTTTTGTGTGTATGTGCAGGTACTGATGAGAAATCTGTTCTCTGCAACAACAACAGAAAAAATAAAAAAAAAAAAACACCTGGGTCAACTTGTTCAATAATTAATAGTGGACTGAGACTCATAGTAACCAAGTGCAACACAGAACCCTAAGAAGTCACTTGGTAGTAGCATTCTGCCCCCAAAAAGGACTGGGAAGAGGGACAGACAGGTGGAGAGAGAAGAGGACAGACACTTCAGTTAGACATATCTGGCAGTGTGTCTGAACAATTGTGTTACAAGTGATTATTGAAAGAATAAAATTAGAAACCATGTAAAGCATTTAGCAAGTACCTGAACCTGCATAAATGGTTACTGCTATTTTATTACTATAATTATTCACAACCATTGAACTGTCTGATTTTTGATTTCAGAATATTCAGGAAGATGCGGTGGGGCTTTCCATGGCCTTCCTTTTACAATGTTTAGAGCTTGATGCTGAGGCTAGTTCCCTGATGGATCATCTATAAAATGAGGAGGGAGGATGACCTTTAGATCTTTCCAGCTCTCATAGCCAAAGTTTTTATAAGATTTACTGCCATGAAGAATATTTTTTTAATGTACTAGGTCTCCAAAATGGAATTAATAAGAAATTTTTGTAAATGTGGTTGAATCTGATACAACCATGTAGAAATAATTTTCTTCGTTATTTAGAAAATATCATGAAAAATATGACATTTATAAAAGCATAATCCATAAAATACTCAAACATAATGTTAGCAAGACATGCACAAGACCTATGTAAAGAAAACATCAAATAGTTCCTGAAAAACATAAACTAATTATTGAGTAATTGGAGACATAATGTTCTCAGATGGCACAACTAAATGCTTTAATCTTATTATTGAGAAATTGAGTTGTTTGTTCAAAACACATCCAATAAAATCCCTAATGCCATTTTTCTTTCTTTTAGCATGCTTGGGAAAAAAATGTTTTAAAAGTTCATATGAAAGAATGTGTTTATATAAGAACAGCTATAATATTTGAAAGAGAACAGAAATTAAGAAACAGGTTGCAATACCATAAAATTTATATTTCACAACATGTATAAACTAAGTTCTCCATATATGTAAGCCCAAATCTTAAAAATTAGGGGGAAAACACCCCATAACAAATTGGCAATATCTATTGTCTATCTAGTAGGAAAAACCTTGAAAGCAAGAAAACTAGAGAACAAAAAGGAAGGTACAGAGGGGAGGGAGAGAAAGAGAGAGAGGGAGAGGGAACCTATGTGAGGATTCATCATTTAAACACAAAAAGTCTACATTATTTGTCCATTAAAATAATAATAACCAAATTAAAATGCAAAACTAGAATATTTGCAAGAATATAATGCAGGGTTAATAGTCAATATATAAAAAGCTCATATAAAGATTCTGTTACCCTGACCAGTGTGGTTCAGTCGGTTAAGCATAGTTTCACAAAGTGAAAGGTCACCAGTTTGATTCCTGATCAGGATACATGTCTGGGTTGAAGGGCCCAGTCCTCAGTCCAGGCATATGCAAGAAGGAACCAATCAATGTCTCTCACATTGGTGTTTTCTCTCTCCCTCCCTTCCTGTCTCTCTAAAAATAAATAAGTAAAACCTTTAAAAAATAATTATCTTAGTCCAGGTGTTCAAGAAGCAAACAATAAGGCAGGATTAAAAGTAGGAGCATTTTGCCCTGGCTGGTGTGGCTCAATGGATGGAGCACCGGCCTGCAAAACGAAGTGTTGCTGGTTTGATTCCCAGTCAGAGCACATATCCAGGTTGCAAGCCAGGTTTCCTGCCTGGTCCCCAGGTGGAGGCAGGTGAAAGGCAACCATACATTGATGTTTCTCTACCCTTCTTCCTCCTATCTTCCCCTCTCTCTAAAAATAATGACTGAAATATTTTTTTAAAAGTGGGGGCATTTTATGAGGTGCAATAGTTTCCTGGGGCTACCATAATAAAACCATGAACTAGGTGACTTACACAACAGGAATTCATTGTCTCACAGATCTGGAGGCTGAAAGTTGAAAACTAAGGTGCTGGCTGGTTTGATTCTTTCTGTGAGGAAGGGTATGTTCCATAGTTTTCTTCTATTTTGGGGTGGTCTCTGATGTTCTTTGGCTTGTAGGTGGCATTCTCCCTGTGTCTTCACTTCTTTTCCCTCTGTAAGCAACTCACTCTGAACATGGTATTTTGTTTGTTTATTTTTTAAAGATTTTTTTATTCATTATTTTTTAGAGAGGGAGGAAAAAGGGGAGAGAAACATCAATGTATGGTTGCCTTTCACCTGCCTCCAGCTATGGATCTGGCTGGAGACCTGGCTTGTAACTTGACTTGGTTATGTGCCCTGACTGGGGAATTGAACCAGTGACCTTTGGGTTCATAGACCAGCACTTATCTACTGAGCCACTAGCCTGGGCTGAACATGGTATTCTTTATATAAGGATCTCAATAATTTGGGATTAGGGGCCCATTCTACTAAAGTATGATCTCATCTTCCTAGTTACATTGCAACAATCGTATGTCTAAATAAAATTATGTTCTGTGGTACTGGAGGGCTGGTCTTTAACATATAAATTAAGCAGGATACAACTCAACCTATAAAATTAGGGCAACTACCTATGTGAAAGACAATGAGAGAACTGGGTAGGCTGGAAGGACCAACAGAGATAGGGAGAGAGACTGTAGACAACCATAAAATTTAATGAAGCTAGAAATCCATTGGGGAGCCCCTGAGACAAAATCAGTCAAGGAGTTCTGTATTTCCCAAGAATAGGCCTACATTTGTATCTTTACCACCCTACATCATTGGTGGAAGCAGCCCATAAATGGCGTGGCTTGGTATAAATAAAGCAATGCATTTCCAAGTGCTGCAGTTGGGGCCCTCAGTCAGTGATGCTCCTGTAATAGGGAAACACCTCCTCGTGGTGTCACAATGCCATAATGGATAACTGAATAAAGGAGGCAGAAAATGTTCAGCTTCACTAGCCATCACTGAAGTGCAATGCAAGATAGCATACCATTTTTAAAAAATTATCAAAATAAGAGGTTTTTTTTTTCAACAAGGCTATCAATGGTGGTGAGGGTGAACTATTATTGTTATCAATAAACTGTTATTAATGTATTTTGGTACACCCATACTGGAATGCAATTTGGTAAAAATGAGTCTTTTTTTAAAAATCACATGCTTTTATCTAGTTATTTTTTATTTAAAAATCTATCCTAGGATAACAGTCATGAATGCATCCAAAGATATATGTACAAAGATGATTACTGCAGTATTTATAGTCATAAAAATAGATGTAACTGAAAAGAAACGTTTAATCTAAAGAAAATGTTGATGCTTTTACTTAATGGGATAAGATAATGCTATCCAAAATTATACTTTTGAAGATATTGCAATATTATAGAAAATAAATTATGATAAAATGTTAACTTAGTAAATACAATTTGTATTTCTATATGTAATTTGGACTCAACTGTGTAAAAGATATGGGGACAGTTGACAAGCCTTTATCCAGATTCATCAAGAAAAAGAGAGAGAGGACCCAAATAAACAGAATCAGAAACAACAGAGGAGAAATCACAACTGATATTTTAGAAATACAAAGGATTGTAAGAAATTACTACAAACAACCATATGACAAGAAACATGACAACCTGGGTAAAATGGACACATTTCTGGAAATGCATAATCTACCAAAATTGAATCCAAAAGAAGCAGAAAGCCTGAATAGGCCAATAACAACTAGTGAAATTGAAGAAGTAATCCAAAATCTCCCAAAGCACAAGAGCCCCAGACCAGATGGATACACAGATGAATTCTACAAAACATTTAAAGGACTAACTCCTATCCTTCTCAACCCATACCAAAAAATCCAAGAGAAGGGAAGACCCCCAAACTCTTTCTATGAGGCCAATATTATTCTAATCCCAAAAACAGGTCAAGACACAACTAAGAAAGAAAACTATAAGCCAATATCTCCAATGAACATAGATGCTAAGATTCTCAACAACATACTGGCCAACTGGATCCAGCAATACGTTATAAAGATCACACACCATGATCAAGTGGATTTTATCCCAGGGATGCAAGGATGGTACAACATCCATAAATCAATAAATGTAATATACCACATCAACAAAATGAAAGACAAAAACCATATGATCATATCACTAGATGCTGAAAAAGCATTTGATAAAGTACAACAATCGTTTATGATAAAAACCCTCAGCAAAATAGGAATAGAGGGAGCATACCTCAACATCATAAAGGCCATATATGAGAAACCTGAAGCCAACATCATACTCAATGGGCAAAAACTAAAAGCTTTCCCCCTAAGTTCAGGAACAAGGCAAGACTGTCCACTTTCTCCACTTCTGTTCAACATCATCTTGGAAGTTCTAGCTATAGCCATCAGAGAAGAAAAAGGAATCAAAGGTATCCAAATTGTAAAGGAGGAAGTCAAACTGTCATTATTTGCAGATATGATAGTGTACATACAAAACCCGATAGGCTCCACCAAAAACTTACTTGACCTAATAAGCAAATTTAGCAAAATAGCTGGATATAAAGTCAATATCCAGAAATGAAAAGCATTTTTGTATACCAATAATGAAAGATCAGAAATAGAAGCTAGAAAACAATAAGCAATAAGAAAAATAAAGTACTTAGGAATAAACTTAACCAAGGAGGTAAAAGACCTGTACTCAGAAAACTACAGAACATTGAAGAAAGAAATTAAGGAAGGTACAAATAAATGGAAGCATATACCATGTTCATGGAAGGGAGGAATTAACATCATTAAAATGTCCACACTACCCAAAGCAATCTATGGATTCAATGCAATCCCAATTAAAATACCAATGATGTACTTCACAGAAATAGAAAAAAAATACTTCAAAAATTTATATGGAGCTAAAAATGCCCATGAATAGCCACAGTAATCTTGAGAGAGAAGAACAAGGTAGGAGGAATCACACCACCAGACATCAAACTATACTACAAGGCTACTGTCATCAAAACAGTCTGGTACTGGCATAAGAATAAACATATAGATCAATGGAACATAATAGAGAGCCCAGAAATAAACCCAGGACTCCATGGTCAATTAATATTTGACAAAGGGGTAAGGAACATAAAATGAAGTTAAAACAGTCTCTTCAACAAATGGTTTTGGGAGAATTGTACAGCAACATGCAAAAAGACAAAAATATAACACCAACCTACACCATACACCAGAATAAACTCAAGAGGGATAAAGGATTTAAACATAAGCAGTGACACGATAAAGGTCCTGAAGAAAAATATAAGCAGTAAAATTTTAGATATTCTATGCAGAAATATATTTACTGATACTTCACCAAGGGCAAAGGCAATAAAAGAACAAATAAACTAATGGGACTATATCAAATTGAAAAGTTTCTATTCAGCTAAAGAAAATATCAGCAAAATTAAAAGGGAACCAACTGTATGGGAAAACATATTTGCCAATGATACCTCAGACAAGGGTTTAATATCCAACATATATAAAGAACTAATGCAACTCAACACCAGGGAGACAGACAGCCCAATTAAAAAATGGGCAAAAGACCTGAACAGACAACTTATTGAGGAAGACGTGCAAAGGGCCCAAAGGCATATGAAAGAATGCTCAACATCACTAGTCATCAGAGAGATGCAAATTAAAACCACAATAAGATACCACTTCACACCTATTAGAATGGCAATCATCAACAGATCAACAAACAACAAGTGTTGATGAGGATGAGGGGAAAAGGGAACCCTCAGTGCACTGTTGGTGGGAATGTAGGCTGGTGCAGCCACTATGGAAAACAGTATGGAGTTTTCTTAAAAAACTAAAAATGGAACTACCTTTTGATCCAGCAATTCCACTACTAAGAATATACCCAAAGAACACTGAAACACTAATTCAGAAGAACCTAGGTACACCTATGTTCATAGCAGCACTATTTGCAATAGCCAAGTGCTGGAAACAACCTAAGAGCCCATTAGTGGATGATTGGATCAAAAAAACTTTGGTACATTTACACAATGGAATATTACACAGCAGAATGAAAGAAGGAACTCTTAACCTTTGCAACAACATGGATGGAACTAGAAAGTATTATGCTTGGTGAAATAAGCCAGTCAGTGAAAGACAAATACCATACGATCTCACCCATTACAGGACAATAATGAACAAAACAAACAACAAGCAAAACAGAACCAGATACATGAATACAGTGAATATACCCTTCAGTGGGCAGGGGTAAGGGGGGCAGGGAGAGGAGGTAGGAAAAGGCAAAGAAGGAGAGCAGTTTAGTCAAGGAACTGGTACAGAAGAACCATGGACACGGACAACAAGTGGGGTTGACTTTGTTGGGGAGTGGGTGGGTGGGGAAGGGGACAGAGGGGAGGAGTAGAAAGGGGATGGATGTAATACAACAACAATAAAATTAAATAAAAAAACAACAACAAAATAAAATAAAATAAATATATAGGGGCAATAAAATAACTGGAAAGAAGCATGTCAACATTTCAATAATGATTATTCCTGGCATATAAGATTTTGCATTTTTGCATTTTTTCCACTCTTTTTTCCTCTCTATATTTTCCAAAATGAACATTAAAATCAGGCACTCATTTATTTTTGCCTGTTTACAGATGGGAAAAAGGTAAGAACGAGCCACTGCAGGAAGTCTATGTGATAATGACAGAAATAAGGGAATAGGACCTTGTCTTTTCTAAGTGATGTAGAAATAAAAGTGAAAGAGGAAATAAAATAAATAATTAAGCATGCCTTTGAGATTTCCTACTCCATGCAATCCTTCATCACAACCAAAGAGAACCACAAGTCAGTTAAAGCAACTGGCTCAACTCCATTCTCTATAACTGCCTCTCACTTCACGTCTAAACCAAAAAAGAAGTGACAATCCGCTTTCAATAAATCACTCTGTATCCGAGAAAACAAAAGTGTTCTCTCACTAAGGAAAAATGCCTAAGTATACTCTGACAGACCCTAAGGCATCATTCCCTTTCAGTCTCCTGGGGCTTGTGCAATTATGTGATATCCACCTGCTCTCCCACTTTCCTTCTGCACAGGAAGAGATGGAAACACTGGGGAACTAGCTATTGCTTAGCTGTCTCTTCCTTCCCCAAACTGTTCACATCTAACCTCATATCCACAAAGCCACATTTTTCCTCCTTCAAAAGAAGTTCACAACACCAAAGTCATATCAATAGTGGAGAAATCACATTTCTACTTGGCTTAGTGACTTTCTTTGCAGTCAACTAATGCCACAGTTTTAATAACCTGGCTTGCCAGAGTTAAGGGTTCAAGAACGGTGCTGTACTTTGCAAATCAGACGAATGGACCGTGATGGCTGTTTTAACTCCTTCCTTCCCCCAACTAAGAAGATGATCCTTAGAAACAGATACAAAAACTTTATTGAAAAATGTCCAGTAATTTTCAATGCCAATTGTTCAGGGGAACGTTCATTTATCTGACATGGAAGAAATGAATTTATGTTCAATTTGGAGGAAGAGGAAGTGGAAAGAGAAGGGGTAGTTCACCATCCCATGAACAATAGCTTGTGAACAAGCTTTAAAGTCTGGTACTATATGGTGGCCTGCCTCTGAATCTCCACTTCCAAATGCCTTTCGAACACATTACTCACACAATTTCCTATCACATCCCTCCAACTCATTCTTGTCTGTCAAGATATCTCCTCTTTTAAGTTCTTCCTTCATTCTACTTTTTATTAGATTTGACAATAGTGCCTTAGTTTGTCCCATCAACCTTTTTTCCCTAGGAGGCAGTTGGTATATTTTAGCAGAATATACAACATTAAAGAAAAAGAGAAAGCCCTGACTACTGTGGTTCAGTTGATCAGTGTCATCCCACAAAGCAAACATTTGCAGTTGTCTGGAGGAGAGGCAATCATCAATGTTTCACTCCTTCCCTTCCCCTCTCTCTAAACAAAAATAAATGGAATCTTTAAAAGAAAAAAGATTTAAAAAGCCTTCCTCATGTCTGTTCTGAATTTGTGCTCTATTCTGTGTGTATCCCTCCTTTGTTTTGTCCTCTGCATCAGATAGAAAGTAATCACCCTGCCTGAAATGTATCTATAGTCAGGCTCCATGTAAATTACAGAGAGAGATGACAAATTTCATGGCCTGGTTATGGTAAAAATGGCAAATTTCACAGTTTGTCATGGATTAATAGAAAGAGAAAACAAACACAAATGAAGTCATCCCAATTGTAAGAAATAATTCCAGAGTGACTATTTGATGAATTTAAACAATGGGACAATGGGATAGAATGCAGGCCATTTCTACACATAAACCATAATTTTAAATTTAATAAAGGGCCTTGTAGTTATAGTCTTATATATTCTCATGCTAAAGGTTGACTTCAAATACACTTGTACTTCAGCTTGAGCCCTATATAATGAAGCCCCAAATTCCAAAAACCTAAGTTTACCCTCCTTCAAGTAAAATAATAAAGCATCCATGAAATGTTTTCATGATGAGCCATGAACTGCAGATTTTTAGGGTCATTGGTGACATCATGATAGATGAGGAGATTTATCTACACGTTTGGAAACATTACATAGCTCAGTCGATCCACCTGGAAAATATCTTTAAAAGATTAAGGAACTGAGCCTATCTTCATAGTTCATTCTCCCTAATTCTAGTTTCAACTTCATTCCCTCTCTTTGCTCATTCTCAGTTACTCCTGCAACCTTGTGAAAAACGTGTTCACCAGGACTTCTTTCACCATGGGATTCTGAGAAGGGTCTTAGGAAAAGAATTGGATAATCCATCATCATCTCTTTAAACTAGGATTCTGTAGCCTGGGCTTTAGACCTGGCGTTCCTGTGGTTTTGGTAACTGTTTCTCCACATTGTCTAAAATACCTCAAGAGAATTCCTCATTGTTTCAGAACTTGAGCAGTGTTTTCACACCATTCCTCATTTCTGTATCTATGTTTGGCTTACGATCCATGCATTACTCTTGTTTCTCTATAGTACTCATGTCTAGGATCTGAAAAAAACAAATTCCAAGATTATAGCAGAATTACACACAGGCAAAAGTTTCATTAGAGCTAATATTTTCAGGCTGCCTGATGCTTGTCGATGCAATGAAATTGATCATAAAAAATAAAGGTTTATTCTGGATAAACCTTTTAACTACTTTGGATTCTTCCACAAAAACAAAGACCTCTAAGGCAATTATAAATGCTGACATATGTGCTGGTGAATAGAGGCACAAAGATAAAATAAATGGTGACATTTGATGCCTTCAAGCACTAAAGACATAGGGGCTGTCCAATACGTTAAGGCTGAGTAGATACAGGACATTCTAAGGGGTATATATTATGGAAGTACCATTCGAATTCTCTAATAAAGAAGGCATAGTCCATTTTTCATCCTTGCATATTTGAAGCAAATACATTTGGCTTCTTGTCAGCTTTAAAATTATGACTAATTCATCTGAAAATTGGAAATAAACACTAAAGAATGGTGCCTCTTTTTACTTTATTAGGGGATTTTTAAGTATATGGAAGAGAACCCAAGCAAAATGCCTTTGGCTTCTTCATTGTCAATATCTTCACTGCTTAGATAGACAGTCTGTCCCATACTCTTACCTTGTTTACGTGTCACCTTGTAATGTTCCTGCATGTTTATCTTACTTACATAACTAGATTGGAAGTTCCTTCCAGGTAAGATTTTTATATTCTTTTAACTCATTCTGAGGAACTGAGAATAATCCAGGACTGTAATTTCTAGCTGGCTTGAGAGATACTCTTAAGGACCACATCAAGGCCATCAGCTGCACAGCTTGCCAATATAACTGTAGTCATTTGCAACAGGTCTTTCTAAATCATTGCTAAGGATACAAGCCTCCAGAGCTCCATGGAATGTCACCACTTAAAATTCCCAGCACTGCCATAGAAAACAGCTTCATATGCAAATATAGCCACTTAACTCTCTGATCATAGAAGCTTCACATTAAGGAAAGACTGCTGGGACATCTGGTATCCCATCAAGTTCCAAATATCACCATCAGTAAAGAGTGTGCTTGACTTGGATTGTGAGGATAAAGGCTCTAGCCCTCTGGCTGAGCCCCTGTTCCATAACACTGATGGTATCTTAAGAGTAGTCAACTGCTCTAAGTCTGTGACAAATGGTATAGGTTCTGGCAGGTAAGGAAGAATTTAAATCAAAGCTTTTCATAAGACCACAGTGTCTTATACTTACTAGCGTTCTATTGTCTTAATCTTTCACTCCTTGGCAAGAATATTGCAATTTTCCAGGGAGGGTGGATGAAGTGGGGATGGTAGGGAATATCATAGCTCCATTTTGGAAGAAGAAATTTTTTAACAAAAAGTAGAGATTGAGCAAAGTTGAGAGGTAGGTGTAAAGCTGAAATCTAAAGATCCCAAATCAGTCCTCAAAACAGTGGTTAAAGCCAAGGGGACCAGAAGCAAGAATGAATTTAGAAAGCCAGAGCTAGAAGCTGAAACCCTTCAACACAATAAATCAAATGCTAGAGAGCTAAAGTCTAAAACATTGCCATTTTTGGTTGCTTGCTCTCATATACCAGTTTAAACCAGATGCTTAGACAAGCGATGAAATATAAAGAACAAAGGAGAAAAAATGTACATTGCCTCTTCTTTATATTTCTTTCATCTCATAGAAAAAGTGACAGAGCTTTCTAAAACTATCCAGTGGAAAATTCAGACTAAACTTGAGTATTCTTGAAGTAGGAGGCTGGTATTCTTGACCTTTCTTTCTGATCCTATTGAGTGTATCATGTTCGGGAAGTAGCCTTGGTCTTCTTTGACTGTATCCTTGGAATCCTCATTTTGGGTTTTGTGCTTGTATAAGAGTCAAGGTTTGGTCTTGTTAGGCTGGTGCAGGTGGAAGTCATAAATATGTGGTTGGTACCTTTCAGTGGGGGATAGTAGAGATAAAAGTAGGCTGAAAAACAGCTAGAACTTATTTACAAATCTTTCTCCTCTTCTGCTTGATACCTGTCAAGTGTGTCTCATCTCATATTTTTTCTCAGTCATCCACCAAGCAGTTAGTAGGTCTTCCTAACTGACCTAAAATATCTCAGGTATCCTGCTGTTGAAGCCATGGAGCAATATTGCAGATCTGAATCTACTACCTACTAGCTGTGGACTTTTCAACAAAGTACTTAATCTCTTTAAGGCTATGTTTCCTAATTTATTAAATGAATATTCTTCAAGATTTTTGTATTTTTATTAGTCAGATATGTAAGATTAGCTATAATAATGATGATGAAGAAGCTAATGATGATTTATCATGATGATGATGATACATTTCAGCTACTTAACCCAACGACAGTTAATTTCCTCTTAGTGCAGGTTGGCCAGCTCTGCTCCAGACAAGACTCAAGGATTCAGGCTGTGTCTAGTAAATAGTTCTCATGGGAGCCCCATTAAATCCTCTGTATCTTCCCAAGAAAATAGGAAAGCAAGAAAGCAAACGTTTTATAGGCCAGGAATCTATTTATACCCCATTGACCAGAGCCAGTCATACAGTTCAACCTAGATTTTATGGAGCTGGAGAACATGCCCAGAGAGAGGAAGAGAAACACAGACATTGACCAGCACTGCTATGATCTGCCCTAGCTACTGTGGAGGCTATTCATCTAGCCATTGACAGCAGATTTAAGAACTGGGCATGGAGTATCTTGAATGCTCAAATCCAGGATATAAACTGAAGAACAAGGACTATAGTGGAGAGGAAGAGGAAACTTCTTTGTAGATGGGAAGCTGACAAGGGATGAATAAAGCCTATTTAGTTCACCTACTCATCACTGCCCCACCGCTTCCTTAGGTAAATGAAAGTAGGAATTCCTTCTTAGTTTAGTCCTAACTACTTGTGACATAAAGCCTAGATCTTTATAAAACCACTTTATTTTTTAAATTTTATTGTTGTTGTATTATATCCATCCCCTTTTTGTTCCCCTCTGTCCCCCTCCCCACCCACCCATTCCCCCCAAAATCAATCCCACCTGTTGTCCATGTCCATGGTTCCTTTATACTAGGTTCTTGTCTAAGCTGCTCCCCTTCTTTGCCTCTGCCTGCCCCCTCCCCGCAACCCCGTTCCCCCTGACCACTGAAGGCCTATTCCTTGTATTCATATACTTGGTCCTGTTTTGCTTGTTGTTAGTTTTGCTCATTATTGTCCCGTAATGGGTGAGATCATATGATATTTGTCCTTCACTGACTGGCTTATTTCACTAAGCATAATACTCTCCAGTTCCATCCATGTTGTTGCAAAGGGTACAAGTTCCTTCTTTCTTTCTGCTATATAGAATTCCATTGTGTAAATGTACCAAAGTTTTTTGAT